>JBBBDQ010002385.1:230000-233206 GCA_037127315.1 Ascarosepion bandense
CAAAAAAATCAAAGACATTTTCGATAAAATGCAATGAAACAAACACCCAGCCTATCAACTATCCTCACTTCTACCAAATATCTAAAAAATGCAAACCTATCAGAAATAGAATGTCAGAAACCCAGGTGTTTAATTTGTAAACATTTAGTAAACGACACAACACCAAAATCAAATCGCACCCACCACGCCTCACCTGTGACAGCAAAAACATTATATATTTTCTCTTCTGTTCAATATGTCCCAATAGTGGATATATTGGCGAATCTGGTAATAGCTTTAGATTTCGTTTCAATAATCACAAACTTAGCATACGCCAGAATAATCAGTATTCCCCAATAGCAGTCCATTTCAATCAACCGGGTCACACTTTAGAAAAGTGCAAATGTTTACTAATAGACTCCGATTTTCGTTCTACACACACACACACACGCAGAAAGAAAGAAAATACTGGATTTTAAAATTAAATACACACAAGCTAGGGTTAAATAGGGACTTAGGTGTTTTGAATCTTTACAAATATTTCAATAGCTAAATTTTTTAGATACATTCAAAAAAATTTTTATCTAAAACAAAATTTATTTGTATTATTAAAGATAGGTTTACGTTTACAAATATTTTTTTTAAAAAAATCTGTCGCTTTCTGCGTCACTTGATGTAAACAAACTCTCTCCACAAACGCGTCACGTGATGTAAACAAACGCATCACGTGTTGTAAACAAACTTTCTCCACAGACGCTCTCGCGAAATACGTTTCTAATTCAAATTTTAAAATCATTTGTTTCTGATGAAGGACTGAGGGCGGTCTGAAATATAAAATGTAATAATAGAAATAAACAAATACTGTCAAAAAATACATTTTTAAACTCACAACTTTTTAATAATTTTTCTTATAAATATTAAGACTGTATACGTGGATCATCACTATGTTATATATATATATATATATATATATATATATATATATATATATATAAGGCACCTGTGAGTCTGTTTGTGACTGTTCCCTATGCACGCCTACATCTTTTAAGCTACGCCATTCAAACTTTCTAGGGATACATATCTACAGGGAAGCCAGGTCTACACATACATTTTGAGTTTAAGTTTAGCAATTTTCCCTTTTGTACTTTTTGGCCAACGGAGCCGATTGTTTACATTTGCTACGTAAAACATCTAAGATCTAAGATGGTTGCTAAATTACGTCACAAAAATCAAATCATACGTGTCAAACGCGACTAAAATATTTTTTTTTATAAAAGAAAAAAAGACTTTATATTTAATTTTTATTTCGGCGTTTTAAAAATTCATTTGGTCAACAAAAAATGTAAATATTTTTCCCCGTAATTTTGAAACAAAAGAAATATTTAAAAAAAAATTTTTCTCAAGCAAAAACAAAATATATAAAATAAAAAGTGGCATCTTCTCCTACAACTAAAATTGTTCTGAATTGCACGGGCAACACCGGGTTATGATGCTAGTATACATACATATAGTGTAAAAAAATCCAGTATAAGATTGATAAATAATCCGATACCGAGATTAATTGTTCAATATAAAAAAGAGCGATGAATATTTATTAATAATTATTAATATAAAACACATGCAAACTACTCCAAAATTGTAGATTTTGTTTATGTCAAAACAAAATGTACAATTTTGTAGTAGTTTGTAGTGTGCACATGTTCTAAAGTAATAATTAATTTAGAAATGAATTGAGTTTTTTCGGCGACTGGCGTGTGTATACACTGCTTATATACAACTCGTAAAATATTCCTTTTTTGAATTCAATGCGCCTATGGCTTAGGAGTTAGCGACTCCGATTGACACCAAAACGGTCGAGTTTCGATCCAGAAGCAAGTGGATGTGTCTAGCCACACTGATGAGATTTGATACAGCGAAACAGGCTTGTATGTGGATGATTAATATATAAATTCAACACAATTAAATTGTTATAAATCCAGAATTTATTTTTAGCAGTTGTGAAAAACACAAACTGTCTCATCAAACCCAAAAAACAAATAATTTAATTGAATCCAGAATATTAAAAAAATCTTGGTTAGTTTAGAGAAGAAATATGGAGGTTAGATAAAGGGTCGAGGAACATACAGCTTAGCATTTGAGTAGCGATTGTACCGAAAATGTCACAAAAATTAAAGAATATGCACACCAAACGTCATATATAAAACAAATCTTAAAAGAAAATACAATAGAAGAAAAGATATGACGAAACACAAAAACTCCTACATATACAAAACTATAAGAGATCAGATAGGGGCACACTAATAATATACTCACAATAAATAAAATGAACATATAACGAAAAAAAAATTAAAATATACATAAATATACATATATTAACAATCTATCTCTCTAAACTTATTTATAAATGGAACTTTGTCTGTGTGTGTGTGTGTGTCCGTTACCTATAGACTCCGAAACGGCTGAACCGATTTTCTTGAAAATTTACACAGTTGTACTATAAGCGTCTGCAAGTGTTCTTAGCTAGATTTTGTGTTGAGGTACCCCCGATAAATATCGAAAATCAATAATCGATAAAATCGGTTTATAGAAGGAGTGGTCCGATTTTAATCAAATTTGATACACTCATAGACAAAGACATAAGAAACGATATTCAGAAGGTTCAAGGTTGCAGTTCTTACAATAGTGCTGAAAATCGGTAATATATATATATGTATAAATCGAAACCAAGAAATCAAAATTTGACTTACATCCATTCATTTTTCTTTCAGTCTACGGTTTCGCTTTAACTGGAAACATTTTAGTCCTTCGTGCCAATGTCCAAAGAGTCTGAGCTCCAGGACCATGGATTAGTTTTAAAGCTTCCATTACACCCGAGCAACACCGGGCTATACTGCTAATATACATATAACGGAAAATATATACATATAATATATAATATTATATAATAATATATTTTATATATAATAATATTAATATATATATGATATTAATATTATATATAATATATTTTATTAATATAATATTATAGTAATATTATTATGTATAATAATACACATAACATATACATATAATATACGTATAATCAAAATATGCATACAACGAAATCTAATCAAAATAAAGAAATTAAAAACAAAAATAAATAAATCAATTGAATAGCAGAAAAAACAAAAATAAAAAAATCAACTGAATAGCAGAATCTAATTAGTCATTAATAAACAATGATAAAC
>JBBBDQ010002386.1:0-50000 GCA_037127315.1 Ascarosepion bandense
TGTTTACATGACCCATGTTTGTTTTTGTTTGTTTTTATAATCATATCACCCCAAGCAAAGGCATTTTACTGCCACTGTTTTGCAGGGAGTTACATAGAGAAAGTTATAGAAAGAGTGACAGTTATAAGACATGTCAGGAAGAGGCTGAGAAAAGGATGAATGTGGCCATAAAGTGAGGGGTCAATTTATATAATGATTGTAATGTAGAATTGATTCCCCACTTTATATCAACATTATAATAGTATAGATTTTTTTTTATAATCATATCACCTCAAGCAAGGCATTTACTGCCACTGTTTTGTGGTGCTACATAGGAGGAAAGTTATGAGAAAGAGTGGACAGGTTATAGGAGGTGTCAGGAAGAGGCTGAGAAAAGGATGAATGTGGCCATAAAGTGAGGGGTCAATTTATATAATGATTGTAATGTAGAATTGATCCCCCACTTTATATCAACATTATAATAGTATAGATTTATAATCATATCATCCCAAGCAAGGCATTTTACTGCCACTGTTTTGCAGGGAGTTACATAGGAGGAAAGTTATGAGAAAGAGTGACAGGTTATAGGAGGTGTCAGGAAGAGGTTGAGAAAAGGATGAATGTGTTTACAAAGTGAGGGGTCAATTTATATAATGATTGTAATGTAGAATTGATCCCCCACTTTATATCAACATTATAATAGTATAGGATTTTTTACACCATATCACCTCAAGCAAGGCATTTTACTGCCACTGTTTTGCAGGGAGTTACATAGAGGAAAGTTATGAGAGTAGAGTGACAGGTTATAGGAGGTGTCAGAAGAGGTTGAGAAAAGGATGAATGTGGCCATAAAGTGAGGGGTCAATTTATATAACATTGTAATGAATTGATCCCCCACTTTATATCAACATTATAATAGTATAGATTTTTTTTATAATCATATCATCCCAAGCAAGGCATTTTACTGCCACTGTTTGCAGGGAGTTATAGGAGGAAAGTTATGAGAAAGAGTGACAGGTTATAGGAGGTGTCAGGAAGAGGTTGAGAAAGGATGAATGTGGCCACAAAGTGAGGGGTCAATTTATATAATGATTGTAATGTAGAATTGATCCCCACTTTATATCAACATTATAATAGTATAGATTTTTTTTATAATCATATCACCCCAAGCAAGGCATTTTACTGCCAATGTTTTGCAGGAGTTACATAGGAGGAAAGTTATGAGAAAGAGGACAGGTTATAAGAGACATGTCAGGAAGAGGTTGAGAAAAGGATGAATGTGGCCATAAAGTGAGGGTCAATTTATATAATGATTGTAATGTAGAATTGATCCCCCACTTTATATCAACATTATAATAGTATAGATTTTTTTTTATAACCAGCATCACCCCAAGCAAGGCATTTTACTGCCACTGTTTTGCAGGAGTTACATAGGAGGAAAGTTATGAGAAAGAGTGACAGGTTATGGAGGTGTCAGGAAGAGGTTGAGAAAGGATGAATGTGGCCATAAAGTGAGGGTCAATTTATATAATGATTGTAATGTAGAATTGATCCCCACTTTATATCAACATTATAATAGTATAGATTTTTTTTTATAACTGTCACCCCAAGCAAGGCATTTTACTGCCAATTGTTTTAAGTTACATAGGAGGAAAGCAGGAGAAAGAGTGACAGGTTATAGGAGGTGTCAGGAAGAGGTTGAGAGGATGAATGTGGCCATAAAGTGAGGTCAATTTATAATGATTGTAATGTAGAATTGATCTCACTTTATATCAACATTATAATAGTATAGAATTTTTATAATCATATCACCCCAAGCAAGGCATTTTACTGCCAATTGTTTGCAGGGAGTTAGAGAGAAAGTTATGAGAAAGTGACAGGTTATAGGAGGTGTCAGGAAGAGGTTGAGAAAAGGATGAATGTGGCCATAAAGTGAGGGGTCAATTTATATAATGATTGTAATGTAGAATTGATCCCCCACTTTATATCAACATTATAATAGTATAGATTTTTTTTTATAATCATATCACCCCAAGCAAGGCATTTTACTGCCACTGTTTTGCAGGGAGTTACATAGGAGGAAAGCATGAGAAAGAGTGACAGGTTATAGGAGGTGTCAGGAAGAGGGTTGAGAGAAGGATGAATGTGGCCAAAGTGAGGGGTCAATTTATATGTATTGATTGTAATGTAGAATTGATCCCCCACTTTATATCAACATTATAATAGTATAGATTTTTTTTATAATCATATCACCCTCATGAAGCATTTTACTGCCACTGTTTTGTGTGAGTTACATAGGAGGAAAGTTATGAGAAAGAGTGATGGCTATAGGAGGTGTCAGGAAGAGGTTGGAGAGAAAAGGATGAATGTGGCCATAAAGTGAGGGGTCAATTTATATAATGATTGTAATGTAGAATTGATCCCACTTTATATCAACATTATAATAGTATAGATTTTTTTTTATAATCATATCACCTCAAGCAAGGCATTTTACTGCCACTGTTTTGCAGGAGTTACATAGGAGGAAAGCTATGAGAAAGAGTGACAGGTTATAGGAGGTGTCAGGAAGAGGTTGGAGGAAAAGTGGAGAATGTGGCCATAAAGTGAGGGGTCAATTTATATAATGATTGTAATGTAGAATTGATCCCCACTTTATATCAAATATTATAATAGTATAGATTTTTTTTATAATCATATCACCCCAAGCAAGGCATTTTACTGCCACTGTTTTGCAGGGAGTTACATAGGAGGAAAGTTATGAGAAAGAGTGACAGGTTATAAGACATGTCAGGAAGAGGCTGAGAAAGGATGAATGTGGCCATAAAGTGGAGGGTCAATTTATATAATGATTGTAATGTAGAATTGATCCCACTTTATATCAACATTATAATAGTATAGATTTTTTTTTATAATCATATCACCCCAAGCAAGGCATTTTACTGCCACTGTTTTGCAGGGAGTTACATAGGAGGAAAGTTATGAGAAAGAGTGACAGGTTATAGGAGGTGTCAGGAAGAGGTTGAGAAAGGATGAATGTGGCCATAAAGTGAGGGGTCAATTTATATAATGATTGTAATGTAGAATTGATCCCACTTTATATCAACATTATAATAGTATAGATTTTTTTTTATAATCATATCACCCCAAGCAAGGCATTTTACTGCCACTGTTTTGCAGGGAGTTACATAGGAGGAAAAGCGTGAGAAAGAGTGACAGGTTATAGGAGGTGTCAGGAAGAGGTTGAGAAAGGATGAATGTGGCCATAAAGTGAGGGGTCAATTTATATAATGATTGTAATGTGGAATTGATCCCCCACTTTATATCAACATTATAATAGTATAGATTTTTTTTATAACAGCATCACCCCAAGCAAGGCATTTTACTGCCACTGTTTTGTAGGAGTTGGCATAGGAGGAAAGTTATGAGAAAGAGTGACAGGTTATAAGACATGTTGTGAAGAGGCTGGGAGAAAGGATGAATGTGGCCATAAAGTGAGGGGTCAATTTATATAATGATTGTAATGTAGAATTGATCCCCCACTTTATATCAACATTATAATAGTATAGATTTTTTTTTATAATCATATCATCCCCAAGCAAGGCATTTTACTGCCACTGTTTTGCAGGGAGTTACATAGGAGGAAAGTTATGAGAAAGAGTGGACAGGTTATAGGAGGTGTCAGGAAGAGGTTGAGAAAAGGATGAATGGGCTACAAGTGATAGGTCAAATTTTATATGTAATGATTGTAATGTAGAATTGATCCCCCACTTTATATCAACATTATAATAGTATAGATTTTTTTATAATCATATCACCCCAAGCAAGGCATTTTACTGCCACTGTTTTGCAGGGAGTTACATAGAGGAAAGTTATGAGAAAGAGTGACAGGTTATAGGAGGTGTCAGGAAGAGGTTGAGAAAAGGATGAATGTGGCCATAAAGTGAGGGGCTTCCACTTATATAATGATTGTAATGTAGAATTGACTCCCACTTTATATCAACATTATAATAGTATAGATTTTTTATAATCATATCACCCCAAGCATTTTACTGCCACTGTTTTGCAGGGAGTTACATAGGAGGAAAGCGAGAGAAAGAGTGACAGGTTATAAGACATGTCAGGAAGAGGCTGGAGAAAGGATGAATGTGGCCATAAAGTGAGGGGTCAATTTATATAATGATTGTAATGTAGAATTGATCCCCCACTTTATATCAACATTATAATAGTATAGATTTTTTTATAATCATATCATCCCAAGCAAGGCATTTTACTGCCACCGTTTTGCAGGGAGTTATATAGGAGGAAAAGTTATGAGAAAGAGTGACAGGTTATAGGAGGTGTCAGGAAGAGGTTGAGAAAAGGATGAATGTGGCCATAAAGTGAGGGGTCAATTTATATAATGATTGTAATGAATTATCCCCCACTCTATATCAACATTATAATAGTATAGATTTTTTTTTATAATCATATCACCCTAAGCAAGGCATTTTACTGCCACTGTTTTGCAGGGAGTTACATAGAGGAAAGTTATGAGAAAGAGTGACAGGTTATAGGAGGTGTCAGGAAGAGGTTGAGAAAAGGATGAATGTGGCCATAAAGTGAGGGGTCAACTTATATAATGATTGTAATGTGTAGAATTGATCCCCCACTTTATATCAACATTATAATAGTATAGATTTTTTTTTATAATCATATCACCCCAAGTAAGGCATTTTACTGCCACTGTTTTGCAGGGAGTTACATAGGAGGAAAGTTATGAGAAAGAGTGACAGGTTATAGAGGTGTCAGGAAGAGGTTGAGAAAAGGATGAATGTGGCCATAAAGTGAGGGGTCAATTATATAATGATTGTAATGTAGAATTGATCCCCACTTTATATCAACATTATAATAGTATAGATTTTTTTTATAATCATATCACCCTAAGCAAGGCATTTACTGCCACTGTTTTGCAGGAGTTACATAGGAGGAAAGTTATGAGAAAGAGTGACAGGTTATAGGAGGTGTCAGAAAGAGGTTGAGAAAAGGATGAATGTGGCCATAAAGTGAGGGGTCAATTTATATAATGATTGTAATGTAGAATTGATCCCCCACTTTATATCAACATTATAATAGTATAGATTTTTTTTTTATAATCATATCACCCTGCTAAGGCATTTTACTGCCACTGTTTTGCAGGGAGTTACATAGGAGGAAAGTTATGAGAAAGAGTGACAGGTTATAGGAGGTGTCAGTGGGAAGAGGTTGAGAAAGGATGAGTCAGGCCATAAAGGAGGGGGTCAATTTATAATGATTGTAATGTAGAATTGATCCCCCACTTATATCAACATTATAATAGTATAGATTTTTTTATAATCATATCACCCCAAGAAGGCATTTTACTGCCACTGTTTTGCAGGAGTTACATAGGAGGAAAGTTAGAGAAAGAGTGACAGGTTATAGGAGGTGTCAGGAAGAGGTTGAGAAAAGGATGAATGTGGCCATAAAGTGAGGGGTCAATTTATATACGATTGTAATGTAGAATTGATCCCCCACTTTATATCAACATTATAATAGTATAGATTTTTTTTATAACTTGTCACCCCAAGCAAGGCATTTTACTGCCACTGTTTTGCAGGGAGTTACATAGGAGGAAAGTTATGAGAAAGAGTGACAGGTTATAGAGTGTGTCAGGAAGAGGTTGAGAAAAGGATGAATGTATTATGGGAAGTGAGGGGTCAATTTATATAATGATTGTAATGTAGAATTGATCCCCCACTTTATATCAACATTATAATAGTATAGATTTTTTTTTATAATCATATCACCCCAAGCAGTAAGTATTTTACTGCCACTGTTTTGCAGGGAGTTACATAGGAGGAAAAAGTTATGAGAAAGAGTGACAGGTTATAGGAGGTGTCAGGAAGAGGTTGAGAAAAGGGATGAATGTGGCCATAAAGTGAGGGGTCAATTTATATAATGATTGTAATGTAGAATTGATCCCACTTTATATCAACATTATAATAGTATAGATTTTTTTTATAATCATATCACCCTGGGCAAGGCATTTTACTGCCACTGTTTTGCAGGGAGTTGCCATAGGAGGAAAGTTATGAGAAAGAGTGACAGGTTATAGGAGGTGTCAGGAAGAGGTTGAGAAAAGGATGAATGTGTGGCCATAAAGTGAGGGGTCAATTTATATAATGATTGTAATGTAGAATTGATCCCCACTTTATATCAACATTATAATAGTATAGATTTTTTTTTATAATCATATCACCCCAAGCAAGGCATTTTACTGCCACTGTTTTGCAGGGAGTTAGCATAGGAGGAAAGTTATGAGAAAGAGTGACAGGTTATAGGAGGTGTCAGGAAGAGGTTGAGAAAAGGATGAATGTGGCCATAAAGTGAGGGGTCAATTATATAATGATTGTAATGTAGAATTGATCCCCCACTTCTATATCAACATTATAATAGTATAGATTTTTTTATAATCATATCACCCCAGCAAGGCATTTTACTGCCACTGTTTTGGTAGGAGTTACATAGGAGGAAAGTTATGAGAAAGAGTGACAGGTTATAGGAGGTGTCAGGAAGAGGTTGAGAAAAGGATGAATGTGGCCATAAAGTGAGGGGTCAATTTATATAATGATTGTAATGCAGAATTGATCCCACTTTATATCAACATTATAAATAGTAGTGATTTCTATAACTGGCACACCCCAAGCAAGGCATTTTACTGCCACTGTTTTGCAGGGAGTTACATAGGAGGAAAGTTATGAGAAAGAGTGACAGGTTATAGGAGGTGTCAGGAAGAGGTTGAGAAAGGATGAATGTGGCCATAAAGTGAGGGGTCAATTTATATAATGATTGTAATGTAGAATTGATCCCCCACTTTATATCAACATTATAATAGTATAGATTTTTTTTATAATCATATCACCCCAAGCAAGGCATTTTACTGCCACTGTTTTGCAGGGAGTTACATAGGAGGAAAGTTATGAGAAAGAGTGACAGGTTATAAGACATGTCAGGAAGAGGCTGAGAGAAGGATGAATGTGGCCATAAAGTGAGGGGTCAATTTATATAATGATTGTAATGTAGAATTGATCCCACTTTATATCAACATTATAATAGTATAGATTTTTTTTATAATCATATCATCCCCAAGCAAGGCATTTTACTGCCACTGTTTTGCAGGGAGTTACATAGAGGAAAGTGAGAAAGAGTGACAGGTTATAGGAGGTGTCAGTTGAGAAAGGATGAATGTGTCATAAAGTGAGGGGTCAATTTATACAATGAATGTAATGTAGAATTGATCCCCCACTTTATATCAACATTATAATAGTATAGATTTTTTTTTATAATCATATCACCCCAAGCAAGGCATTTTACTGCCACTGTTTTGCAGGAGTTACATAGGAGGAAAGTTATGAGAAAGAGTGACAGGTTATAGGAGGTGTCAGGAAGAGGTTGAGAAAAGGATGAATGTGGCCAAAGTGAGGGTCAATTTATATAATGATTGTAATGTAGAATTGATCCCCCACTTTATATCAACATTATAATAGTATAGATTTTTTTTTATAATCATATCACCCCAAGCAAGGCATTTTACTGCCACTGTTTTGGTGTGGAAGGCATAGGAGGAAAGTTATGAGAAAGAGTGACAGGTTATAGGAGGTGTCAGGAAGAGGTTGAGAAAAGGATGAATGTGGCCATATGAGGGGTCAATTTATATAATGATTGTAATGTAGAATTGATCCCCCACCCTTTATATCAACATTATAATAGTATAGATTTTTTTTTTATAATCATATCACCCCAAGCAAGGCATTTTACTGCCACTGTTTTGCAGGGAGTTACATAGAGAAAGTTATGAGAAAGAGTGGACAGGTTATAGGAGGTGTCAGGAAGAGGTTGAGAAAGGATGAATGTGGCCATAAAGTGAAAATATCAATTTATATAATGATTGTAATGTAGAATTGATCCCCCACTTTATATCAACATTATAATAGTATAGGATTTTTTTATAATCATATCACCCCAAGCAAGGCATTTTACTGCCACTGTTTTGCAGGAGTTACATAGGAGGAAAGTTATGAGAAAGAGTGACAGGTTATAGGAGGTGTCAGGAAGAGGTTGAGAAAAAGGATGAATGTGGCCATAAAGTGAGGGGTCAATTTATAATGATTGTAATGTAGAATTGATCCCCCACTTTATATCAACATTATAATAGTATAGATTTTTTTTATAATCATATCACCCCAAGTAAAGGCATTTTACTGCCACTGTTTTGCAGGGAGTTACATAGGAGGAAAGTTATGAGAAAGAGTGACAGGTTATAGGAGGTGTCAGGAAGAGGTTGAGAAAAGGATGAATGTGGCCATAAAGGAGGGGGTCAATTTATATAATGATTGTAATGTAGAATTGATCCCCCACTTTATATCAACATTATAATAGTATAGATTTTTTTTTATAATCATATCACCCTGGGGCAAGGCATTTTACTGCCACTGTTTTGCAGGGAGTTACATAGGAGGAAAGTTATGAGAAAGAGTGACAGGTTATAGGAGGTGTCAGGAAGAGGTTGGAGAAAAGGATGAATGTGGCCATAAAGTGAGGGGTCAAATTTATATACTGATTGTAATGTAGAATTGACTCTTACCTCTATATATCAACATTATAATAGTATAGATTTTTTTTATAATCATATCACCCTGCTAAAGGCATTTTACTGCCACTGTTTTGCAGGGAGTTACATAGGAGGAAAGTTATGCAGTATGACAAAATAGGGAGTGTCAGGAAGAGGTTGAGAAAGGATGAATGTATTGCTAAAGTGAGGGGTCAATTTATATAATGATTGTAATGTAGAATTGATCACCCACTTTATATCAACATTATAATAGTATAGATTTTTTTTATAATCATATCAACTAAGGCATTTTACTGCCACTGTTTTGCAGAGTTACATAGGAGGAAAGTTATGAGAAAGAGTACAGGTTATAGGAGGTGTCAGGAAGAGGTTGGAGTAGTGGGATGAATGTGGCCATAAAGTGAGGGGTCAATTTTATATAATGATTGTAATGTAGAATTGATCCCCCACTTTATATCAACATTATAATAGTATAGATTTTTTTTTATAATCATATCACCCCAAGCAAGGCATTTTACTGCCACTGTTTTGCAGGGAGTTACATAGGAGGAAAGTTAAGAGAAAGAGTGATGGTGCTATAGGAGGTGTCAGGGAAGAGGTTGAGAAAAGGATGAATGGCCATAAAGTGAGGGGTCAATTTATATAATGATTGTAATGTAGAATTGATCCCCAATTTTATATCAACATTATAATAGTATGTGATTTTTTTTTATAATCATATCACCCCAAGCAAGGCATTTTACTGCCACTGTTTTGCAGGGAGTTGGCATAGGAGGAAAGTTATGAGGAAAGAGGGACAGGTTATAAGACATGTCAGGAAGAGGCTGAGAGAAGGATAAGACCAGAATGGAGTATTGCTGCCATATTTTAGCTATAGCTGCCACTCCACACTTGCCTGTCTTGATAAAATTCAAAAGCATTTGATCAGTCATGTGGGCAATGAATTATTTTACAGTATACAACCCCTCTCCCACAATCGTAGCATCACAAATCTTTTCAGCATAACTCTATAAACTTCATTTAACTTTTCTTACACTGATACAACCCCACCTAGTAACCCTCTACCTTCAATGGCTCTTAGGCCTTTTATTGAGCCGTATGTACTACATGCTTGGGCAATCATGTCTCTTTTGAGATATGACTGACTGGGCAGAAGATTTTCCCAGAGTAGGTTGGCATTACTTTCTGCAGTAAACTGATTGCCGGCCAAAGCTATAGAACTGAATCTCTCCTGCTATTTAACCCATGTCTAGAAGAAGAAGCGACATCTTAATCCCTTTCTCAGGGATATCTGTGCGAAAGTGAATGCAATGAATTTAAAATGGAATTTGAACTTGGCTCGTCTATTTCTTATTTCTTATTTCTGATCTGATATCCACTGTATCACAATGCACATCCTCATTTTATTGGGTAGATATTGATATAAAAGTAAATATCTCCGAGATATTTAAAATGAATTAATAAAAAAAAACAAAGGTGTTACTTCATTATTAAGATTACAATTAATTACTTACAAACCCTATTGTCATTATTGTCATGGACCCGATTAAGAAGTCCAGCAAGAAATAATACAACAACAACCAAATCAGAAAATAACGATATATATATATATATATATATTAAACACAGCAAAATACAAATACTTGAAACTCTGTTAGTAGAATGATAAATACGTGTTAGGTAGTAATACTATAATTCAATCCTTGAACTGTGACTCGCAATGGTAGTATGGTAGTGGTGTAGGCTATCGCTCTTCTGCTATCATCTCTTGTGAGGGGAAGTATATGTAGTTGTAGGAAGAATTCACTCTGTTGAATGGGTGATGCCACCATTACAATTTACTTATTTAGATTTTATTTTCCTTATTTATTTTTATTTTTTGACTTAATAAAAATTTGTGTTGGTCTGGGAAGGTGATTGTAGCTATTCTCTCCTCAGAGACAGTTTAGTTTTGGGGTTTATTCAGTTATTTATTCAGTAAACTTGTCAAAAATATTTAGCGTTATCTAAGAATATCATATTATTATCATTATTAATATTAATAATAATGATAATACTATATACTTGGTGTATCAAATGAATTTTCGATTTTTACAGACATTTGCTCTAAGGTATATCTCATATACATTTCTGAAGACTATGACGACACTATTATTATTATCGTGGATCTGGTTAAGAGTCCAGTAAGAAATAATACAACAACCAAAATAGGAAATAGCGATATATATACTAAACACAGCAAAATACAAATATGTGGAACTCTGTTAGTAGAACGATAAATACGGGTTAGGAAGTAATACTAGAACTGGGACTCACAATGGTCATATGGTAGCAGTCTTGGCTATCTCTGCCTATCGCTCTCCGCCTATCTGCTTATGCTGATCTCCTGCGAATCTTTCACTCTCACTTTCTGAGCTCTGCCCTCCTCTTGTGAGGGGAAGTATATGTTGTTGTAGGAAGAGTTCAATCCGTTGTATGGGTGATGCCACCATGACACAAAGTTTATAAAGGATGATAAAAATAATCTCTGTCATTTTTTATTAATTGTGTAAGAGTTTATTTGGGAACAAATCTCAGGAAAATTTGTAAGTAAAGTTGAATTTCTGAACACCTGGCAGTTGATTGTCAGCAAATAAATAAAGAAATCTGATAAATAAATCTGAGAAGCCAATTTGCAAGAATGTCTGTCCATTGGCAGAAAGTCAAATTCTGAGAAAACAAATTTTGAACTCTTTACAGATTATCATGAGTAAAAAAGATAAAAAACAGAAAAGATAAATCTGGATCAGAGACGAAGCTTGTCCACTCCCAGGTAAGTGTGTTTATGGAACAGGTAATCTGGATGTTGTAATTTAATCACCATCATTGGCATAAACGATAAACTTCTGTCTTATCATTAGAAATGTTTTATACCTTTCTCAACTTCTGTTTTGAGGTGATTCTATATATATATATATATATATATATATATATATGCACACAAACAGAAAGTTGTTCAACATGATATTGCTAAATTTATTTTAAGCCTGACTTTTAACCTCAGTATATCAATCAGGGATGTGCGTTGTAGTGCAGTGGTTATCGGCTCAGAGTAGGAAATGGGAGAAACGAGTTCAAATTCCAGGGGAATTTGTCACATTCACATACACGTAAATAACCTTGGGAAAGCTATTAATCCACAGCTTCTCCATCCAGCTATAGTTAAATAGCAGGACAGATTGGATTCCATAGCCTTGGTTGGCAACCAGTCTACCAGAGAAATTAATGGAAACCTATTGCAAGAAAATCTTCTTCCATTCAGTTGTGTCTCTTTCAAGGTATGATCACCCAAGCGTGTATCACGCATGGCACTTAACTAACTGATATCAATTGCAAATTCCACTCCATCAGCTTCTTCTCTCGCACTTCCAGCCTGTGAAATTCCCTTCCGTTTACTTGCTTTCCCGACAGCTACAATCTTCAAGAATTCAAATGTAAAGTCAATAATCATCTCCTATCTCACTAACTTGAATCCTCTCTCTCTTATGCTCCTTTATTCATCCACTCCACTCTCATCAGTATTTTCATCTTTCTACCCTCTTCCTGACACTCCCTGTCACTCTTTCTCATAACTTTCCTCCTATGTAACTCCCTGCAAAACAGTGGCAGTAAAATGCCTTGCTTGGGGTGATATGATTATAAAAAAAAATCTATACTATTATGATGTTGTTATAAAGTGGGGGATCAATTTTACATTACAATCATTATATAAACTGATCCCTCACTTTATTGCCACATTAATCCTTCTCTCAACTTTTTCCTGACACCCCCTATAACCTGTCATTCTTTCTCATAACTTTCCTCCAATGTAATCCCCTGCTCAACAGTGGCAGTAAAATGTCTTGCTTGGGGTGACATGATTATTAAAAAAAATCACTATTTTCTAAACTGAGCTTAATTTTGGCACAAGGCCACACAAAAAAGTAAACTCAGTGAAGAGAAGTCTCACAATGTGGCTGTAAGTATTCTATGAGAGCAGCCAGAAGGTTGGGATAAGTTAGTAAATTTTACAACATATATATATATCCATATCAGATTTTTCTGATTATGTTTGAATCTTTACTTGGTTTGGAGATGGGTAAATATTGTATTTTACAAGCACTCAGAATTTGTAGTCATCAATATTTACATGATGGAGAGAAATACATTGAAAAATAATATATTTAGGCATCTTCAATAGCCTACTTAGATCATATTCAATGTTAAAAAAGAATGTTAAAAAAGACCTCTTGAACACGAATGACCAACAGTCTAAACAAAGTCAAATCAAGCCTATATAACACAATTTTTGATTCGTCGTATTAAACATATCTGTTAAGATATGCCAGATCAATTGGTGGCTTCGCCGATGTGGATAGTGGACGCAGGTTTGAATCCTGCTGAATGACACACATTTTCGTAACAAAAATTTATCGTAAATAATCAGACCGGTAGAAATAAATATATAATACTGTTTGATTATAAACAGAATATCTGCTTAAATATGAGTATCGATCAAAATTAATGTTCAAACAAATAATTTCAAATTGTTGGTTGTTTATAACCAATTTTGTTAATATATATATATATATATAAAAACAGTAGCTACTCACCGATATTTACACATTGTTCATTCAATAATTAATCTGAACACTCTCAGCTACTGGTGTATGTTTACATTGTGTATATAACATGCTAAAATCTGCCTTCCTCCAGTGAAAGCCCATAGCTTAGAGGTAGAATCACCAACTTTTTTTTTTTTTTTTTTTTAATCATTTCACCCCGAGCAAGGCAGAAACGCCACTGATGTGCAGGGGGTTACATAAATGTAGAAAGATTAATTAGAAAAGAGTGAGGAGTACAAGCTGGTTGGGTAAAGCAGTCAGATATCTAATCATATTGATGAGCAGTGATACAGTGAAATAGGACTGTCTGCAGATGACTATATATACATATTATCCTACGTCTATAGAATGACTCAGTTATATACACTATGCAATCATCAGGCTCATATTATAAGCATATGTATATATTAGAGTGTATAATATGCACCTGATGATCGCATAGTGCATGAAATGCCAAGTTGCACTATAGACATAGGATAATGTGTATATTTATAATTATGTACTTAATAGCTTATGTACTTAATAGGATGTGCGTTGTGGTACAGTGGATATCAGCTCGGAACGAGAAACCGGGGAGCCGAGTTCGAATTCCAGTTGAATCCATTGTATTCGCTTACACGCAAATACCCTTGGGAAAAGTATTAATCCGTCTCTTCCTTCCAGTTATGGGTTAAATAGCAGGACAGGTTGGCTTCTATAGCCTTGGTCAGCAACCAGTCTACCGCAGAAAGCAATGGCGACCTACTGCGGGATAATCTTCTGCCCAGTCAGTCATGTCTCTTTCGAGACATGATCGCCCAAAGCGTGTATCACGTATGGCACTTAACTGACTGATTGAAGAAAATAGTTGGAAACATAAGTAAAGCTTCTGCTGGGCAAAAAGTGGGGGATCAATTTATTACTTAAAACAATAGAAAACTGATCCCCCAATAATTACTACTTATTAATACAATCTGTCTCTTCTACCTTCAGCTATAGTTTAAAGAACATGATAGAAAATCTTCTGCCCAGTCAGTCATGTCTCTAAAGGGACATGATCGCCCAAGCGTGTATCACGTATGGCACTTAACTGACTGACCTAATAGCTCTGTTATATTGCACTGAGCACTTTTTATTAACACCTGAAAAATATTTATATATGTGCATGTGCTGGCCTGAATATGTATATTTGTTAACTTCACGAAACATTGAAGTCGGTTGATATTACTCAGTTAAAGATCCGTCTCTGTCTCTATATTGAGCAGTTTATGACAAAACCTGCTTGCCAGAATATCTTTTTATCCATAAATTGCTGAAAGAACACCAATCTTGGCACTAAACCGCATTAGAAATCAGCACTATATATATCTGTCTAAACTTATTTATAACTGAAACTTTGTGTGTGTGTGTGTGTGTGTGTGTGTGTCTGTGTGTGTGTGTGTCTGTGTGAGTGTGTCCATTACCTATAGACTCCAAAATGGCTGAACTGATTTTCTTGAAAATTTACACAGTTGTACTATAAGCATCTGCGAGTGTTCTTAGCTAGGTTTTGTGTTGAGGTACCCCTGATAAATATCGAAAATTGATAATCGAAAAAATCGTGTTATAGAAGGAGTGGTCCGATTTTAATCAAATTTGATACACTCATAGACAAAGACATAAGAAACAATATTCACAAGTTTCAAGATTGCAGTTCTTACAATAGTGCAGAAAATTGATAATATATATATATAAAAAGGCAAGATGTTTGTGTGTGTGTCTGTTTATCTGTCTGTATGTCCTTTATACAAATCCAAAAACTTTTATCTGATTCTCACCAAACTTCTCACAAATATTCTTTAGGCTGAGTCTGAGCTCCAGGAACATGGATTAGTTTTAAAGCTTTCATTACACCCGTGCAATGCCGGGCTATATGTTAGTATATATATATATATATACAAAAAGATACTTGTACCCAGAGAAATAGCAAATAGGCTTAAATAAAGTAGACATAAGGTAGACCTTAGGATCCTTATAGCCAACGCATTTTCAAAGGTGCATATTGGCGTTAATGCTAATGATATACAGGACATGAAAATTACTTGCAGAAGGGAAAGTTGGAACACATTTAAAAATATAATTTTAATCAAAAAAGTTATTAAAATTTGTAAGTAAAGTTTGTAAGTAAAGTTTTAAATTTGTAAGCAAAATTTGTAGTAAAATTTGTAAGTAAAATTTGTAGTAAAATTTGTAAGTAAAATTTGTAAGTAAAATTTGTAAGTAAAATTTGTAAGTAAAGTTTGTAGTAAAATTTGTAAGTAAAATTTGTAAGTAAAATTTGTAAGTAAAATTTGTAGTAAAATTTGTAAGTAAAATTTGTAAGTAAAATTTGTAGTAAAATTTGTAAGTAAAATTTGTAAGTAAAATTTGTAAGTAAAATTTGTAGTAAAATTTGTAGTAAAATTTGTAAGTAAAATTTGTAAGTAAAATTTGTAAGTAAAATTTGTAGTAAAATTTGTAAGTAAAATTTGTAAGTAAAATTTGTAAGTAAAATTTGTAGTAAAATTTGTAAGTAAAATTTGTAAGTAAAATTTGTAAGTAAAATTTGTAAGTAAAATTTGTAGTAAAATTTGTAGTAAAATTTGTAAGTAAAATTTGTAAGTAAAATTTGTAAGTAAAATTTGTAGTAAAATTTGTAAGTAAAATTTGTAAGTAAAATTTGTAAGTAAAATTTGTAGTAAAATTTGTAAGTAAAATTTGTAAGTAAAATTTGTAAGTAAAATTTGTAGTAAAATTTGTAGTAAAATTTGTAAGTAAAATTTGTAAGTAAAATTTGTAAGTAAAATTTGTAGTAAAATTTGTAAGTAAAATTTGTAGTAAAATTTGTAAGTAAAATTTGTAAGTAAAGTTTTAAAAATTTGTAATTGCAAATTGGCTTCTCAGATTTATTTATCAAATTTCTTTATTTATTTGCTGACAATAAACTGCCAGGTGTTCAGAAATTCAACTTTACTTACAAATTTTAATAATTTTTTTGATTAAAATTATACTTTTAAATGTGTTTAAGGGAGGTGTAAAAACACAGTTCCAAAAGAGTAGTAAAGTGGAAAAAGAATTGTTTTTATTAAAATTATACTTTTAAACGTGTTCCAACTTTTCTTTCTGTAACTAATTTTCAGGTCCTGTATATCATTAGTATTAATGCCAATGTGCAACTTTGATAATGTGTTGGCTGAAAGGATCCTAAAGTCTACATTATGATGCCTAATTTATTTAAGTATATATATATATATGTGTGTGTGTGTGTGTATATCTAAACTTATTTATAAATGGAACTTTATCTATGTGTGTGCATGTGTGTGTGTGTCTGTGTGTATGTGTGTGTGTCTGTTACCTATAGACTCCGAAACGGCTGAACCGATTTTCTTGAAAATTTACACAGTTGTACTATAAACGTCTGCGAGGGTTCTTAGCTAGGTTTTGTGTTGAGGTACCCCCCGATAAATATTGAAAATCAATAATTGAAAAAAATTGAGCTATAGAAGGAGTGGTCCAATTTTAATCAAATTTGATACACTCATAGACAAAGACATAAGAAACGATATTCAGAAGTTTCAAGGTTGCATTTCTTACAGTAGTGCAGAAAATTTGATATCGAACACTTGCAGATGCTTATAGTACAACTGTGTAAATTTTCAAGAAAATTGGTTCAGCTGTTTTGGAGTCTATAGGTAACGGGTACACACACACACACAGACACACACACACAGACAAAGTTCCATTTATAAATAAGTTTAGGTGGTAAGACAGACTGAACCTCTTGCCTCAGTGGCAACTAGTCAAGAAGGAAACCTCTGAATTCAAATTATATATATATATATATATATATATGCACATGATATATTCCTTTCTCAGGTGCATTCCACAAGGTGCTTCCCACTTCTTTTGCTTCTCATGTTTTTGCGGGTTTTTATTACGTCTTTTGTTAAGCAGCTTACATTGCAAAACAATTTTTTCTTTCCTTCCTTCCTGCATCTAAAAATTTCTTGCTCTTCATTACTGAAACCATCCTACATAAATGCCGTTCTTGTAATGTGACACAAGGTCGATTGGAGTTTTTTTTAGTATCATTAGATAGAGGTAACGGATATGGATGAACTGATGAAGATGTTCATCTCAGCTTCAATCTAAGTGAGAGTGTAAACATTCTTCAATATTTCTGCTATCATTAGTTTCCCTCTTTACATAATTGCTACTTTTCTCTCAACATTCTGCAGCTACACAGTCTTCATTCTTACTATTATTTTATTTCTAATTCTATTCAATTTTATTATTGCACCTTTTTATCCCAACACTCTGGGCCACACACTCTTCCATCTTATTATTGTTCTTTGCATCTCAACATTCTGGGGCTATACACTCTTCATGATTACTATGATTTTATAACTAATTCTATTCCATCTTATTATTGTTCTTTGTATCCCAACACTCTGGGGCTATACACTCTTCATGATTACTATGATTTTATTACTAATTCTATTCCATCTTATTATTGTTCTTTGTATCCCAACACTCTGGGGCTATACACTCTTCATGATTACTATGATTTTATTACTAATTCTATTCCATCTTATTATTGTTCTTTTTATCCCAACACTCTGGGGCTATACACTCTTCATGATTACTATGATTTTATAACTAATTCTATTCCATCTTATTATTGTTCTTTTTATCCCAACACTCTGGGGCTATACACTCTTCATGATTACTATGATTTTATTACTAATTCTATTCCATCTTATTATTGTTCTTTTTATCCCAACACTCTGGGGCTATACACTCTTCATGATTACTATGATTTTATTACTAATTCTATTCCATCTTATTATTGTTCTTTGTATCCCAACACTCTGGGGCTATACACTCTTCATGATTACTATGATTTTATAACTAATTATATTCCATCTTATTATTGTTCTTTTTACCCCAACACTCTGGGGCTATACACTCTTCATGATTACTATGATTTTATTACTAATTCTATTCCATCTTATTATTGTTCTTTGTATCCCAACACTCTGGGGCTATACACTCTTCATGATTACTATGATTTTATTACTAATTCTATTCCATCTTATTATTGTTCTTTGTATCCCAACACTCTGGGGCTATACACTCTTCATGATTACTATGATTTTATAACTAATTCTATTCCATCTTATTATTGTTCTTTTTATCCCAACACTCTGGGGCTATACACTCTTCATGATTACTATGATTTTATTACTAATTCTATTCCATCTTATTATTGTTCTTTTTATCCCAACACTCTGGGGCTATACACTCTTCATGATTACTATGATTTTATTACTAATTCTATTCCATCTTATTATTGTTCTTTGTATCCCAACACTCTGGGGCTATACACTCTTCATGATTACTATGATTTTATTTCTAATGCTATTCCATCTTATTATTGTTTTTTGTATCCCAACACTCTCGGGCTATACACTCTTCATGATTACTATGATTTTATTTCTAATGCTATTCCATCTTATTATTGTTCTTTTTACCCCAACACTCTGGGGCTATACACTCTTCATGATTACTATGATTTTATAACTAATTCTATTCCATCTTATTATTGTTCTTTTTATCCCAACACTCTGGGGCTATACACTCTTCATGATTACTATGATTTTATTACTAATTCTATTCCATCTTATTATTGTTCTTTTTATCCCAACACTCTGGGGCTATACACTCTTCATGATTACTATGATTTTATTTCTAATGCTATTCCATCTTATTATTGTTCTTTTTATCCCAACACTCTCGGGCTATACACTCTTCATGATTACTATGATTTTATTACTAATTCTATTCCATCTTATTATTGTTCTTTGTATCCCAACATTCTGGGGCTATACACTCTTCATGATTACTATGATTTTATTTCTAATGCTATTCCATCTTATTATTGTTCTTTGTATCCCAACACTCTGGGGCTATACACTCTTCATGATTACTATGATTTTATTACTAATTCTATTCCATCTTATTATTGTTCTTTGTATCCCAACACTCTGGGGCTATACACTCTTCATGATTACTATGATTTTATTACTAGTTCTATTCCATTTTATTATTGTTCCTTTTCATCCCAAATTTTTGGTGCTGTACAGTCTTCAATTTTACTATTTATTATTTTTTTTTAATTCAACACATTATTGTTGCTTTTTATCCAAACTTTTCATTTTTTTAATTTATTTTTTTCAAACATTATTTTAGTGAATATTCATATTTGATTGCGTACTCTGGATTTATAATTAAATATTTATTTATTGCTCGTGGCTTGAATAATCTGAAAATCTCGTTAGGGAAATATGTATCCCCTGCAAGATTCGAACAAGATTTCTAGATTATTCACTTCAAATACTTTCACGGCTTCTGCTCCGATGAACTGTGTAGGACCCGGAAGTTTTTTCCGTCTAAATCTATCATATATAAATCTACCATATGCCCATGCATTGAATACTGCTGCCATATCTGGTCGGGTGCCCCTGCTATTCTTCTCGGGCTTCTCGATATGCTTCAGAGGAGGGTCTGTAATGTGATAGATACCGACTTGGCAGACCGCCTGCAGTCTCTCTCCCACCGGTGCGACGTGGCTTCCCTGTGTCTCTTCTATAAATACTTTCATGGCTTCTGCTCCGATGAAATTAGATCACTGGTGACCCCTAAATACGAATTTGAATGAGATACTAGATTAGCAACTAGATCCCACCCTTTTACAGTGAAACCGATAAAATGCAACCGTAACTTCTACTCCAACAGTTTCTTTCCTCACACTACCCAACTGTGGAATTCTCTTCCAAATGATTGCTTCCCCAACGGCTACAATCTCCAGGAGTTTAGATGTAAGGTCAATAGACACCTCCTAACACACTAACCTGCTCCCATTCTATCAAACACTCTTCCCATCTGCCCAACCCTCATCCTCGGTATCCTTACTCATCTGTCACCTTCCTCCTGACATTCCCTATGTCTAACCACTACTTCTCTTTACCTTCCCCTATGTAGCCCCATGCACAATAGTGGCAGTGGAATGCCTTGCTTGGAGTGAGATGATTAAAAAAAAAAAGAAAAAAAAAGTAGATATAAATAATCAGAGTATCTACTCAAATATGAGTAGCTATTGAAAAAAGTTTAAAAATTACATTAAAAATATATCAGAGTTAATCTATTTCATAACAAGATTCATAAAATTTCATAAATGCACTTTTCATTGTTACTTTTATTTTATTACTAGTTTTATTTTATACTAGCAGTATAACCCGGCGTTGCTCGGGTGTAATGAAAGCTTTTATTATTATATAATCTACCACAATATCATAATCAAATAATATTTAGAAATATTAAAATATATATATATACATTAAAGTATTATATTATAATATTACAATATTACAGTTGTAAATATATTAAAGTACTATTACTATACTAGCAGTATGGCCCGGTGTTGCTCGGGTGTAATGAAAGCTTTAAAACTAATCCATGGTCCTGGAGCTCAGACTCTTTGGACGTTGGCACGAAAGGCTAAAAAGCAATAGTTGTTTCCAGTTAAAGCGAAACCGTAGACTGAAAGAAAAATGAATGGATGTAAGTCAAATTTTGATTTCCTGGTATGAATATCAAATAAGTTTCTTTTCGTCGTAAACTGAATTTTGAAGGTTAAAGAAGTCCTCTGAGTAAATGGTATCATGGCTGAGACTAAGAACTACAATTATACCTACTTAGAGCCAAACCCGAAGCAAAAACTAAAATAAAAGGGCTGAAAAAAATACAGACATACAGACAGATAAACACACACACACACGCAAACATCTTGCCTTTTATATATATATATTATCAATTTTCTGCACTATTGTAAGAACTGCAACCTTGAAACTTCTGAATATCGTTTCTTATGTCTTTGTCTATGAGTGTATCAAATTTGATTAAAATTGGTCCACTCCTTCTATAACCGATTTTTTCGATTATTGATTTTTGATATTTGTCAGGGGTACCTAGACACAAAACCTAGCTAAGAACACTCGTAGACGCTTATAGTACAACTGTGTAAATTTTCAAGAAAATCAGTTCAGCCGTTTTGGAGTCTATAGGTAACGGACACACACACACACACACACACACACACACACACACACACACACACAGTTCCATTTATAAATAAGTTTGGATACTATGCTTTAAATTCTTTCTCTGTGCCATGTACAGTCAGAATCTTGTGGGAGGATAGTTCACCAAAGCTTCCTGTTTCTTGTTGCTTTAAGCAATAATTTCTCCTCTCCAACTCTCCTTATGAAGTTATCTGTATTCAATCCAAAATTAACAGCACGTCAAATAATAGATGAAATGCAGCAATGCAGCTGAAGTGATAATTCCCACGGTCAACATGTTACTACGTAAAAGTAATCTAAGAAGATGCATTAGTTCAAAAATAAAATGCAAAGTCAGTTACCAAGAAACATCTAAGACGAAAATAAATATTATGCTAATTGGACTGATAAACTTTTCTTTAATGTAACTAGATTTTATGAATATCCATACAGTGCTAGACTGATGGCAAGGTTTCATCATTTTACAATTGAAATGGCTAGATTTAACCATATTTAACTCGCTTGTAGAACTCTTTTTCCAGCCTCTTGCTTTCCAGTCAACTTTGATCGTCAAAAATTAAATTCAGTGCAATGTCAATTGTTATTCATTGTCTTCTTGATTCCTCTTCTTTTATTGTTCTCTCTCCTTACCGATGTTTTCTTCTTCTCATATTATTATAAGTCCTATGCTTACAGTTTCTTTTCTCACTTATGGAACTCTCTTCCGGCTTCTTGCTTTTCAGTCAACTTTGATCTTCAAAAATTTAAATGCAATATCAATTGTTATTTACTGTCTTCTTGATTCCTCTTCTTTTATTGTTCTCTCTCCTTAATTATGTTTTCTTCTTCTCATATTATTATACGTCCTATGCTAACAGTTTATTCTCTCACTTGCAGAACTCCCTTCCGGCTTCTTGCTTTCCTGTAAACCCTGATCTTCAAAACTTTAAATGCAATATCTATTGTTATCTTCTATTTTATAGAAGAATTTTTTCAACTGCCTTAGTCCAACTCTGTCCAAACTGGAAATAACTAATAGTTCTACTGAACTTCAATAGAACTTTAAAGAACTCTCTAGAACTTCTAAGAACTCCTAAGAACTTCCCAAGAACTTCTCAGGTTAACTTCCTGTTAACTCTTATTAATATAGGAGGGAGAGTCCATTATCTGAGGAATTGGTGTGTTTCACCATAACAACTGCCATATCTGGTCTGGTGCTTCTGCTAGTTATCTCGAGGTTCTTGGCAAAATCCAAAGAAGAATCTGTAATATAATAGGATCTAACCTGGCAACTCATCTCCATTCATTTTCTCAACAACATAGCCTTACTTCCTTCTGATTTTTCTGCTCATATTTTCGTAGCAACGACTCTAACGAGCTTTTTCCCTGGTACCCAGACTACATTGGCATCTAGGTCCACCCATTTATTGTTGAAAGCGCTAAATGCAGCTGCCACTTTTATTTCACTAGTGTCTTTTCTTGCACATCTCACCTGTGGAACTCCCTTCCATTTACGTGCTTCCCTGGTAACTAAAATCTTTAAAAGGTTAAATGCAATGTCAATCATCTTCTTCTATCTTCTTGAATCCCATTCATCCTTTGACCTTTCCTCAATCTTCCCTATACTCTTCTCTTTCACTTTCGCACTCTGTATCCCCCCCCAACATATTAGTTGTATTTCACTTTGCTTGGGGACTGAATGGATTGATAAAAAGCAATACTACAAGAAAGTTGATAAAAATTGATAGAAATAAAACCATGAAAAAATAGATTATTTGATACTAATTAGATAGATACAACAGAAGGTGAAATATACCAACATGAAGACTCATCTTGGTACACAATCCCTATGACAAAGATTTGCCTACCCACCAAATCCCCAACCGTAACATAATCAAACCTATGTTGGGAGAGTTGAAAATTTGTGTGTATAACAGAAAGTTAAAGAATTTGAAAGAGCTTTGAGCTTGACGTCAAGTGGAATGACATTACTGATCTAACAATTTTTAAGTTTTTCCTCTGTCCCATATTGATGAATATGTGGCATGATGCAGTAGATAAAGGCTCAGAATGAGAAATCAGAGAGACGAGTTCAAATTCTAATTGAGTTACTTTATATTTACTTAAGGTCAAATACTTATCCATGTTTTTCCTTCCAGTTATGGGTTAAATAACAAGACAGACTGTTTCCTATTGCTTTGGTTGCCAAAAAGAAAAAGATGGCAGACTATTGTGAGAAAATTTTTTATAATGTCAGTCAGGAATTGAAGGAGATATGATCCTCCAAATGTGTATTACATATGGCACTTGATTTGTCAGATATTTAAACACGTTACCACCCTCTGTTAAAGGGGTTACTTTATCTGAATACGAAGGGAAGATAATGGTTAATTCTAAAGCTGAACAGGTTAAGTTTGTAGTTTTTTTTGTTGGTTATTTTGTTTTATGGCAAATCAACCTCGGCAGGTCATTTATTGACAACTAAACTTTATTTATTTATTGCTGGTAATACCTTTTTCTTTCAACAATTTATTGTTGTTTTTTATTTAAGTTTTGTGTCTAGTGCATCGTGGTGCAGTGGATATCGGCTCAGAACAAGAAATCGGGAAGCCGAGTTCGAATTCCAGTAAAATTTCTTGCATTAACTTTTGCACAAATACCCTTGGGAAAGGTATTAATTCATCTATTCCTCCAGTTATGGGTCAAATAATAGGACAGATTGGGTTCTGTAGCCTTGGTCAGCAACCAATCTACCACAGAAAGCAATGGCAACCTACTGCAGGAAAATCTTCTGCCCAGTCAGTCATGTCTCTTTCAAGACATGATCACCCAAGCACGGATCACGTATGGCACTTAACTAACTGACTGACTGTCTAGAAATACATTTTTCTTTTTGAGTATCAAGATTCATTGGGATTTGTTTTTAAGGGCAGAGTCCCCAAGTCCTACCCTTGTTATTTAACCCATAACTAGAGGGAAGGGACGGATTAATATCTTTCCCAAGGGTACTAGTGCTTAAATGAATGCAGGGTATTCAACTGGAATTCAAACTCGGCTCACCGATTTCTAAGGTTGTAGTGATCAGGAAAATATTCTTCTGAGAGTCTGCTCCACAGGACAGTGGCTTGTGAGAAGATGCTGAAGCGTATTTCACACTGATGGAATATGGAGGGTATGTAGAGGGTTTGCTACTATGTAAGTGACATGGTGGGTCCTAGCCATGAAAGTTAGGCCCGGTGGAACCAAGGAATGTAGTTTGTCCAAAGACTTTCTATAGTAGTAGTGACTGAGCAGTAAGAGACATGCCAGATCCCACCTGTGGGAGAGAGGTTAGAGGGGTGAAAATAATTCTTCCCCAACAAAGACTCTGAGATGTTTTTGAATTCTATCAAGATAGGAAAGCGAGGACTGGGCAGCTCCTGCCAAAATATGGCAACAGTTACTCATTTTTGGCCAGAGTTGGCTTTTATGAAGGTAGAGGATAACATGAAGAATCAGGTACTTCCTGGTGTAGTACAGAGAGCCGATCATTTCCCCTGCATTTTTAGCAATGGGCCGAGTATAAGAGTTGCACGTGAGTTCCGTTATGAGTTTGAAGCTCAGTATTCTCTCAAGGCACTGAGACTCCTTGAGGTGACATCCATTCATAGTGACTGGCGGCAGTTTGAGGTCTGATTGGCGGTGAGGGAATATACCCAGTTTAAATATTACATAACAGTTCAGTACTCTTTTCTTTGTTTCTCTTGCTTCAAGTCTCTACTTCATCTGTGATGAGATTGTCCATCATTCACTGCCATATAGGAGGACTGATATTACATAACAGTTCATTGCTCTTTTAGTTGTTTCTGTTGATTCAAGTCTTATCTTCATCTGTGAGGAGATTGTCCAGCATTCACTGCCATATAGGAGGACTGACATTACATAACAGTTCAGTACTTTTTTCTTTGTTTCTGTTGATTCAAGTCTCTTCTTCATCTGTGAGGAGATTGTCCAGTATTCACTGCCATATAGGAGGACTGATATTACATAACAGTTCAATACTCTTTTAGTTGTTTCTGTTGATTCAAGTCTCTTCTTCATCTGTGAGGAGATTGTCCAGCATTCACTGCCATAGAGGAGGACTGATATTACATAACAGTTCAATATTTTTTCTTTGTTTCTGTTTCTTCAAGTCTCTTCTTCATCTGTGAGGAGATTGTCCAGTATTTACTGCCATATAGGAGAACTGATATTACATAACAGTTCAGTACTCATTTCTTTGTTTCTCTTGCTTCAAGTTTCTACTTCATCTGTGATGAGATTGTCCAGCATTCACTGTCATATAGTCTGACAAATATTACCTAACAGTCCAGTACACTTTTCTTTGTTTCTTTGACTTCAAGTATTTTCTTCGTCCATGATGAGATTATCCAGCATTCACTGCCATATAGGAGGACTGATATTACATAACAGTTCAGTACTCTTTTCTTTGTTTCTCTTGCTTCAATTCTCTTCTTCATCTGTGAGGAGATTGTCCATCATTCACTGCCATATAGGAGGACTGATATTACATAACAGTTCAGTACACTTTTCTTTGTTTCTTTGACTTCAAGTATTTTCTTCATCCGTGATGAGATTATCCAGCATTCACTGCCATATAGGAGGACTGATATTACATAACAGTTCAATATTCTTTTCTTTTTTTCTGTTGCTTCAAGTCTCTTCTTCATCTGTGAGGAGATTGTCCAGTATTTACTGCCATATAGGAGGACTGATATTACATAACAGTTCATTGCTCTTTTAGTTGTTTCTGTTGCTTCAAGTCTCTTCTTCATCTGTGATGAGGTAGTCCATCATTCACTGCCATATAGGAGGACTGATATTACATAACAGTTCAGTACTCTTTTCTTTGTTTCTGTTGCTTCAAGTCTCCTCTTCATCTGTGAAGAGATTGTCCAGCATTCATTGCATATAGGAGGACTGATATTACATAACAGTTCAATATTCTTTTATTTGTTTCTGTTGCTTTGAGTCTCTACTTCATTTTTGAAGAGATCGTCCAGTATTCACTGCCATATAGGAGGACTGATATTACATAACAGTCCAGTACTCATTTCTTTGTTTCTAACCGTTTTTTTCTGTTTTTCAATATTTTGCTTAGCTTCTGGGATGCATCTTTGACTATCTCAAATTTGGATTTCAGTGACACACTTTCTCTCCTCTGTTAAAATACAATCAAGATATTTAAATTTTTGTATGCATTTTATTTTGGTGTCTCTCATGTATAATTTGAATTTTGGGCTCATTCTTTTGCTAACATCCATGAATTGTGTCTTCCTGCTGTTGATCTTTAATGATTTCTTTGGGATTTAGTGCTGCAATTTTCATTCTGTATTAAAACACTTCTCAGATATTTGTTATATCTGTTTGATTTTGGCATCTCCTACTTGCAGTTTGCATGTTGGGTTCTTCATTTTGCTAACAAACATAAATTCTGTCTTTTTGCAGTTGATGCTTAGTCCTTCATTCTTGCTTTTCTTCATCACCTCCTGTGGGAGTTTTTGTAGGTTTCTTTTTGTGTCTTTATTTGCATACTTTATGTTGTTGATTATGGCTCATCACCATCATCATCATCACCACCACCACCACCACCACCACCACCACCACCACCACCACCACCACCACCACCACCACCATCATCATCATCATTTATCCATCATCATCATCATCATCATCATCATCATCATCATTTATCCATCACACCCAATGGTGCATAGGGCAACAACTTTTTGTTGCTGTTTCTGTAACAAACTGTTTTTTACGGGGCGGGGTTGTTAGCCCTGCACCCAACCCCCAAACCTGGAGGACCGGTGGACCTTTCTTGGTCCTTACGTTCACAGCACATGGTATTCCCAAATGGTCACTCATTTAAGTACTGACCAGGCTCGATGTTGCTTAACTTCGGTTATCGGATAGGAACTGGTGTATTCAAAACAATATAGTCATAGACAAGATTATGGCTGCCAGTTTTGAATTCTGGTCGAACTTCTAGTTCTATCAGAATCACCTGAGAATCGCCTGAGAATCACCTGTATTGGTCGAATCCTATCATCTTGCCTTACACCCCTTTCTATTTTTGTATATCCGCTGAAAGATTTTGTATCTGTAAGCATGCAGTTCACTGCCAGAATAGTTTCTGGATTACTCTGATATCTTTCCCAAATATTATCAACATTGCTGATGGCTGAAAAATTGCTGATGGCTGAAAAATTGCTGATGGCTGAAAAATTGCTAGATTCATTTTCTAGTGAGACCCATCATACAAACATCTTTGGGCAAACCTGAATGAGACTACCACCACCTTTAAATTTGTTGTTTTTAAAATGTGGTTACTTTTTTCATCGCAGTGTTATCAAAAAGAATTTTAAAAATTTTCACTATTTAAACAATATTAGTGGGGGCTCAGTTTCTCATACAATGTTGTAGTAAATCGATCCTCCATTTTGGAACTACTCGCGTTGACGTCGCTTTGTTTAATTTTTTTTTTTGACAAGTTCTTGCCCTTTTTTTAACAAGCAAAAAAAGTTAATTGCACAGAGCAAGTTGCGTTCCTGTGGGCATGCTATGTCTATAAAGGCATGTTCAAACTTCAAAACAGATAAAGTTTGGTGGAGATGTTCCAAATGCAAGAAAAGTACGTCCATTAGGATTAATGCGACATTTTTTGATAATTAAAAAAAATGACATAAGGTTGTATGAGAAACTGAGCACCCCCACCCGCCCGCCTAAAATTGTTTAAATAGAGAAATGTTTTCCAATTTTTTTTTTGTCATTTGGAAAGTTTAGAGTGTAATTGATAAGATTGCACTGAAAAAAGTAAAAAAAAATGAAAAGCAATAAATTTAAAGGTGGTGGTAGTTTCCTTTAGGTCCACCCATTTTTGTTCTTCAACGTTCTCCGTTCTCCGTTCTCCGCATTATTTCATTTTCTGTTTTCATGTGTATTTTGGCAACAGTGTGCTATTTCATATCAGTTTCTCTGAAATTAGGTCATGTGATTTAAATATGTTCCTAAAGTTATTTGGCAGCTGAAATTTGGCTTGTCATTCTGCTTCACAGTAGCTTGGTATACAACATTCTGCATGAAACCTTCACCATCCAAAGGTCAATTTTTACTTTGTTTCTACAGTTCCATGAGGTTCGAGAATTATAACAGGTGATATGAATCTTCAAAAACTTATTATTGCATTCTTAACCAAGTGTAGCATGTTATCCATGTTACAATAACAGATATTGATGAAGCGCCTTAGAAAGCCTGAAAGACCCTTCCTGTTTTTGTTTTTGACAGTTCTGTTGGATGGAGTATAGCGGGTTATCCATTCTTTTCCAGTTTTCGTGAAGAGTCCATTCTAGTGAAGGGTAGTAGTATGTTGTTGCAGATTAACAGAATTTGGCCTCATTGTAGATGTCCCACTATAAGTCATAAAGTGATTATAAATCAAGAAAGGCAAATTGAGTTGAAAAATAACATTTTATATATACGCATATCAATTAAGGTTTTTACAATTAAAGTAATTCTTTACATATGGGTCCAAAGGACATTGAAGTGTTCATAGCAATAAAATGCTGAGAAGAGAATTAATGCTTAGGAATGTGGGAGCATTGTAAGTAAGGAATGTCTTTGATGTATTTGCTCCTTAGGTCAGTAAGTTTTGAGACAGCGAAAGATAAGATGAGAGAGGTAAGGGAGGCTAGGATAGTAAGTCGCTTGACGTAGGTCAAGGGGGATACTGATTACACTCTCTCCAGTCAGTCTGTGTGGGTCTGTCTGTCTGGCAATGCTTTCTGTATAGGCTTTTTATATCTTTTTTTTGGATCGCAGCAGATCATTTGGGAGTTCACACTTGTATTTGATTCTGGGCTTCCCATTGGCCGATGAATAAAATTCGCGTTAGGCTCGCGAACTAGAAATTTAATATTTAATTAAATTTTAGTTTTCAACCGGATCATCTGCATGAATCCGGCTGCACACCGACAACTTTTGGTCATTTGCTTTTTAGTTGTGAGGGTGAAAACATCCGGTCCATCGCTTTTGCTCAGTCGGTATCACCACAGGAGGATGAAACCAAATTATGTTTTGATATTTGTGGGACTTCATCTGTGTGCAGTATTGTTTGTAAATAAAATTGGATGGATGACAACTCATTCTATTTCTTTTTAATGTATTCAACTTTCACTAAGTGTAATATAATAATCTGGCCCCACCTGAAGAAGGAAGCTGATGCAAGCGGGGGCGTTTTCCGGCCATTGAAAGGAACGGATGTTTGTTTGACCTTATTTCCGGCAGTAGCGGAAATGGCTACAAGAAGCAGACAGAACAGGTGTCTCTGAGAATTACGTAGGCGTCGCGTGGGCGTCGCGTGATCAAGGCAAAGCCGGAAGAAACAAGTCCCGGTTTTGGAAGATATATAAAGACTGCGAAAACACGGATTCGCCAGTCAGTCTCGACAGGCAGTCAGTCTCGACAGACGAGTCTGGGCAGAGTGCCAGACCAGAGTAGAGGAGCAACAGATACGACGACACCCCCCCGTCACCCTGTCAACCTTGGAAGAGCGCTCTCTCACTCTCTGTTCACTAGACTACACGGTTCATCGTTCATAAATAAAGATATCACTTGATATATTTTTATATATACAGACGTGTTTGTTATTTATGGATATATAACACACGTTTATTTGGTGCCTACGTGACTTGGTTTTAAAACAACAAAACAGATTGATACGAACATTATTGGGTTTACCACGACAACGATTGAAAATTCAACAGACTTGAAATTTCCGGAATTAAAACTACCAGATAGAAAGAAAAAAGAAGACGAAAATAATAAAATTCAACCGAACGACAGCGAGGAAGGAAGAAAAAGAAAAAAAAGAAGACGAAAATATATAGACGTCAGCCAAGGTAAGTGACCCATTGATTTGATAGTGTGTGTGTTCTGCTCGTGTTTATAGTAGGTCTCGTTAAAAAAAAAATGGGACAGCATACTTTTGCCGATCTGACCGTAGAAATGAGAAATATGGATTGTTCGGTGGAACGGAGGTGGTGAAACAGACTACATGTAGGGAGTAGCGCATTAGGTTTGGGGTTGACGGGGAGGAGTGGGGTGTTAAAGTGTGTTAAAGCTGACAGTGGGGTGTTAAAGTGTGTTAAAGTTGGGGGAGGAAGAAAGTTGAAATATTGCCTGTCTGTAGGTATAGGGCATCTGAGTTGGTGATTTGTTTTTCTTTTTTTTTTTTTGTTAAAATTTTACCATATATGTGAAGTGAGTTTAAGTGGATAATTGGATTAACTTGTTGATAACAATGTTTTCTTTGGTTTGTGCAAGAAAATAGTTAATATTTCGTAGAATAAATATTTAATGAAATAATTTTGGTTTGTGTCTTAATTTTACTTAAAAAGCGGCATGAACTTTCCAGACAACCCGATAGAAATATTGACGAACAACTATTCTCAATGTGATTATGAAGGTCAGTTGTATGGTTGAAATAGTTGAGTTTTTCTGACCAGTACTCGAGCCGAATTAAAAAAAAAAACAATCGATGTTCTACGTACACAAACTTTCCCCAATTGGAGTATTAGCGTAAAATGACCCTCTCCATTTTCTCCATTTGGCCTTGTATTGCATGAACTAAATCAAAATTGGTAAACATTAACAAATTATAAATGTAGCTGAATGCTACCACAATAGGAAAATCAGAGAAACGAAAGGGTTCTTTAATTTTGATCTCGTGAACAGAATTTGTTCGTAAACGTCAATTTGTAATCTTTACACAGATATTGTCAAAATTTTAAAATGTTTGTGTTTTGCGTGACATTTCTACAGCATAGAAATGACTTAAATGTTATCGAGAGTTTTAAAGTGTAATTTTAATTATGCAGTTAACAACAGCCAACAAAATCGCCAATTATAAATATATCTCAACATCGTTGCTTGAAAACAACTGCATTGTTTGGTTATTTCTTTGCGAATACACCGATTATATATATTCTTAAAACATTCACCCGCGTCTCAGTGTTTCGCGATATGAGTCAGATATTGAAAAGATATTTCGTTATCGATATGGTGGAATCGGATTATTTGGGGAGATTTGGGAAAATTAAATTAAAATCTAAAACTTATTTTTATTTACGTAAAAGTACTTCACTTTTATGCTTTTGTGCAGGTTCCCATCAATTCAACATCCTCTGTGAATTTTCATTTATGTGACTTGGGAAATATCTTTTGAAGATATATTAATTTCTGAAAACTAGTAAATATGGAGAGATTTAGTGAAGGATATGAGGAACTCCCGAAGAAGTTGACGATAGGAGTCATTGCTGGCGTGGTCGGCGTAATAATAATCCTGGGAATAATAGCCAGGAAGCGGATTTTTAAGTGTAAAAGAAGCAACAGTGCTTCGGAAAAGGAAATTGAGTTATCCGCTGTGAATAGTACTCCGGGGTCAACGGGTGTTCAACCCTCAAATGTCTCGGCGTTAAACAGAGAGATGTTAACAAATCAGATATGCTTGGTTTCGAATCCAGAGGAAGTAGTTCAGGGAATGGAAAGCATTGTACAAACTAAGGAACTAAGAGTCACGGGTCCATTTTTTTAGACTAAATTAATATCCTCCACAAGTAAATTGCATGCGGATTAACGTTGGAATCAGGGTAATTTTCTTCATTTTCTATTGAGCATTTCTCGGTCAGACTATGAATGTTATGTACGGCAGATAATGGCCATTTTTTCTGTGTTCAAACATAGTATGTTTGAAATTAAATTAAATTAAATGAGGTTACATGTGTAACAATAAACTCGAGCAGAAGCACGCATGGTGTTGGGCAAAGGTCATTTACTCGATGCTAGTTTTGAAACTAGGGCGCGGTTACCGCTTAATAATCATGTGATTATGCATCGGGGTGTCTACGCTTATGGACAGAGTCGAGAAAGAAAATGAACATTTTTAAGAACTTTGCCCAATTCTGTGAAGATGGATATTAAAAAAAAAGGGGGTGGGAGGAAAAAAAAAAGGAACAATGAAACATCGAGCTGGTAGAACAATTTTCAAGATGGACACGAACATTGTCGGGTTGCCGATGTAGGCTCCCCTATATATTTTTTTTGTTGTTTTTTTTGTTTCAGCATGCACATGTTTTTGTTGTTTTGGTATGCACATGTTTATGCAATTGTCGGGCTTGTGTGGCATGGGGAGGAGAGTGAGGGTGTTGCGCTTAAAATGTTCTTAGGCGAACATTTTGGAAAATGGGTGGGCGAGGAATGTAATATAATAATCTGGCCCCACCCGAAGAAGGAAGCTGATGCAAGCGGGGGCGTTTTCCGGCCATTGAAAGGAACGGCAGTAGCGGAAATGGCTACAAGAGGCAGACAGAACAGGTGTCTCTGAGAATTACGTAGGCGTCGCGTGGGCGTCGCGTGATCAAGGCAAAGCCGGAAGAAACAAGTCCCGGTTTTGGAAGATATATAAAGACTGCGAAAACACGGATTCGCCAGTCAGTCTCGACAGGCAGTCAGTCTCGACAGACGAGTCTGGGCAGAGTGCCAGACCAGAGTAGAGGAGCAACAGATACGACGACACCCCCCCCCCCGTCACCCTGTCAACCTTGGAAGAGCGCTCTCTCACTCTCTGTTCACTAGACTACACGGTTCATCGTTCATTAATAAAGATATCACTTGATATATTTTTATATATACAGACGTGTTTGTTATTTATGGATATATAACACACGTTAGAGATGTTGTAATTATAGTTTGCATACCAATTTCGGAATGGTAGGTGAATAATTACTCGGTCAGTCAGTCAGTTAAGTGCCATACGTGAAACAAACTTGGGCGATCATGTCTTGAAAGAGACATGACTGACTGGGCAGAAGATTTATAGGGGCTACTTATCTATTATTTTCTTGTTGGTAGTGGGAGTCCATTCTAGTGAAGGGTAGTTGTATATTGTTGCAGGTTAACGAAATTTGGCTTTGTTGTAGATAATCCACTATAAGTCATAAAATGATTACAAATCAAGAAAGGCAATCTGAGTATAAAATTAACATTTTATATATACACATATCAATTAATGTTTTTACAATTGAAGTAATAACTTGAAGTATAGGTCCAACAGAGGTTAAAATGTTCATGGCAATAAAATGCTGAAAGAGAATTAATGCTAAGGAATTTGGGAGTGTGTAAGTAAGGAATGTCTTTGATGTATTCGCTCCTTAGGTCAGTAAGTAGTTTTTGAGGCAGGGAAGAAGGAAAGAGGTAAGGGAGGCGAACATAGTAGCCGCTTGACTTAGGTCAAAGGGATATTGATTACACTCCTCTCTTTCTCTCTCTTTCTCTCTCTCTCTCTCTCTCTCTCTCTCGTCAGTCTGTCTTCCTGTGTGCTTTCTTATCCACTTTTATATCTTCTTTTTGGATCACAGCAGCTCATTTGGGATTTCATGCTTGTATTTGGTTCTGGGCTTCCCATTGGCTGATAAAAAAATTCGCGTAGGCTCGCGAACTGGAAATTCAATATTTTTATTTTTCAACCGGAACATCTGCGCGAACCCGGAAGCGCACGGACGACTTTTAGTCATTTGCTTTTTAGTCGTGAAAGCGCAAACATCTTTTGCTTGGTATCACCACAGATTATCCCGCAGTAGGTTGCTATTGCTTTCTGCGGTAGATTGGTTGCCAGCCAAGACTATAGAACCCAATCTGTCCTGTTATTTAACCCATAACTGGAAGGAAGAGACGGATTAATACCTTTCCCAAGGGTATTTGCGCGTAAGTGAATGCAAAGAATTCAACTGGAATTCGAACTCGGCTCCCTGATTTCTCGTTCCGAGCCGATATCCACTGCACCACGTAGACTAGTCGTTTATATAAATCCACTTTCTGAATGGTCAGTGAAATCCATTATTGAGGTTAAAAGCAACATACAAAAATCATTTCTTTCAAATTAGTTTCAATTTGGATCTTAAAGGCTGATACTTTTTCCATATTATATTGATTTTTCTCCCATCAATCTATCACCCAATAGAAAAAAATCAGCTTTTATTGCAGATATGGGCAATGGTTGAGAGGAATTGACAAAAGTATCAATAACAGTATAGCGGGTATCTTATTTATTCTTTTCAAGTTGTAGTAGGATTCCGTTCTAGTGAAGGGTAATCGTATACCGTAGCAGGTTAACGGAATTTGGCCTTGTGGAAGATAACCCACTATAATTCATGAAATGATTATAAAATCAAGAGAGGCAATTTGAGTAGAAAATAACATTTATATATACACATTTCAATTAATGTTTTTACAATTAAAGTAATACTTGAAATAAAGGTCCAACTGAGGTTAGAATGTTCATGGAAAATATAATGCTGAAAAAGATAAAAGGCCACTTCTAAGGTCAGTAAGTCAGTAAGTTGGTTTGTGTGGAATGTCTTTGAAGAGGTCATTCCTGAGGTCAATAAGAGGCCAGCATATTAGCCGCTCGACTTAAGTCAAGGGGAGGCACTGGTAACTCTAGCCTGTGAGTCCTTCTGTCTTTCTGTCTGTCGATGCTTTGTGTCTCCGCTTTTATATCTGCTTTTTGGATCAAAAGTTCGTTTTGAATTTCACGCTTGTATTTGATTCCGGGCTTCCCATTGGCTGGTAAATAAAAATCGCGTAGGCTCGCGAAATGGAAATTTGATGTTTGATAAATTTTTATTTTTCAACCGGAACATCTGCGCGAACTCGGATGCGCACGACGAGTTTTATTCATTTGCCTTTTTGTTGTGAGAGAGCAAACATCCGGTTCATCGCTTTTGTTCGGTCGGAATCACTACAACAGCAACAAGAAGAAAAACAGGGTAAAATAATACGAAACAAAATAATGTCAAAGAAAGCAAGGAAAAGCAAAGTAACTATAAGACAGCAATAAAGTAAAAAATTAAAAAATTAGAAATAGTTTTCACTTCAAGGGCCAAAAGAAACAAGTGTGGAGGTAAGGCTGAGAATTGTTCAGTTGTATTGGCGAGGAATAAATTTTAGGATGTTTCTGTAAGATTTGTCTAGACACTTATGTAGGGGGCATTCAGTCTCGAGTTTGGTTCCAATAATTTTGATAATTAATCAAAAACAACAAATACCAACTAACGTGCAAAGTCAGCGCCATCATGACAGCCCATGGAGACATTAAAGCGACCTGGTTGACTTCTTTTCATTAGACTTTCTACCATATCACACTTGCAATAGTATTTAGTGATTTTTATCCAGTTGTATTATAAGTTAGAACTTGTCTTAAACAGCTTAATGAGCATTATTTTAAATATCCTTAGCAATAAAAAGAAAGAAATATATATAGAGATATATGAGTGTACAGAAATATCCACCGATCTCTCTTCAAAATATATATATATATATATATATATATACAAGAAACGAAAGACATCCTGTTTTATTTTGCTGAACAGACTTTTTAAAATAGGAGTTATTTACAAAGCAAAGGTAAATTATACAGGTGGGCAAAATTATACAGGTGGGAAAAAAAAAAAACATATTTGGGGGTCTATAAAAGGAATTTTTTAAAACAGATGGAATCATCACAAATCCAAATTTAAACTGGAAAACCTTAAAAATTGTACCAAACTGGCTTTGTGTGGAAATTAAAAATGAAAAATGGAAAAGACCCTGATATAACTTGGAGTTTATAGGATACAAATCCGAGATCATCCAACAATTAACTAAAACGCAAAAGTAAAATTGCATACCCACAAAATCGGATCAGAATAACTGAAAACGTTTTGGCAAAACCTAGACCAAAGCAAATTTCACAAGCCAGTGTGAAAATTAAGATCCTGGATCCTAATTGAATAGGAAATAGCAAATTGAACTTTGACCCCGGTCAAATTTTCTTAACACCTAACAAATGGGTATGCGGTTGATGAGACTAGGTTTCATTATTTGTTCACGTCTCTTGACCGGCCAAAGACAGTCAAATGGAAGCAGAGAGAGACAACATGCTAAAATGTAACAAAATGTAACAAAATGTAACAAAAGAAACTTCAAGTCTGACCAGGACGTAACATCGAGTCACACACACTCGTTCTGTTTCTTCACTCACGCAAATTTCTTTTACCTTTTCTTCTACATCCTCAACATTCTCACAGTCAACAAAGAAGAAGACAACAACAACAAGATACTTCAACTGACTCCTAAAAATTAACGTCCAATAAGTCAATCAGTTAAGTGCCATACGTGATACACGCTTGTATGTATGTATGTATGCCGCATTCACCCTAGTCGGGTTGAGCGGGCTTCCTCCCTGACGGAGCAAGTCTCATTGGGATTTGTTTAAGGGCAGGGTCCCAAGTCCTACCCCGTTATTTAACCCATAACTGGAGGGAACGGACGGATTAATACCTTTCCCAAGGGTACTAGTGCGCAAGTGAGTGCAGTGTGCTCGACTGAAATTGGAACTCGGCTCACCGATTTCCCCCTCCAAGCCGACATCCACCGCACCACAACGCACATCCGTGAACGCTAACAGCACCTGGTATTCCCAAGTGGTCACCCACGTAAGTACTGACCAGGCTCAACGCTTGGGCGATCATGTCTCGAAAGAGACATGACTGACTGGGCAGAAGTTTATCCCGCAGTAGGTTGGCATTTCTGCGGTAGACTGGTTGCCGACCAAGGCTATAGAACCCAGTCTGTCCTGCTATTTAACCAATAAGTGGAAGGAAGAGACGGATTAATACCTTTCCCAAGGGTATTTGCGCGAAAGTAAATACAATAAGCACATTTTCCTTTATTGCTTCACTTTCCGTTTCACTTTCTTGCCGGCCATAAAAAAAGGAAAGGAACACAGAGTTTATTTAACACATTCTCTCCTTGCAACTAGAATTCTGGATACTTAATTCCTTACGAATATTTCTCTGGAACATTTAACTCTTACAAATTAATTAACTACATACATTTTCTATTTGAACATTTTTACTTCTTACAAATTTATTATTCTGTTCAGTTAATAAAATTTCTCTTATTCTACATACAAAACACTTTTATTCTTCCAACCTTCTTTCAATCTGATGATATCTTTAAATGCGGGAATTGTCGGCTATGTTTGTAAAATGGCCTTGTACCCGAAATGGTCGACTACCTCTACAAGAACACGTACCCTACAAATAAAGTAAAAGAAGCCAAATCATACAACGATGATGATGTTTGTAGATTGTTCCAAGAGAAAAAGTTAGCCATTGTGTTGTTTTCCAGAACAACAACGACAAAAAAAAAATACTGAATGAAAGATCAGAAGTAATGTCTAGATGTAATCACATTTATGGAGACATATTAGGTTCATACAAACCTGGATGAAAGTGTTTTAAGATCCTTAAGTAACTCCTCCCTAATTATGAAAATTTTGGTTGTTTAAAAGTTTCAGTCGTGTGTTCATAGAAATCCATGTTTCTACGTTTGAAAAACGGAAAATCAGTTATTTTACATCGTCTGAAAATAAGAATAGGTTAAAACCTAAATTGCGGAAATATCTCATTTTCAAATGAAAAATATTCAAAAGCTCTACAATATAAATGCATTGAGCACGTTTTAATACACCTGAGTACTAATTTAATTATAGCCAAAAACTATATGTAGTGGACGAAGCGTCCCTTACTAATTTAGATTTACGAGTCGACTCGACGCAACCTTAGTCATGGTTTGAAGCAGGATTTAAGAAAGAACAAAAAGGCGAAAGTAACCAGAAAAACAATATATTGACAAAGGTTACATGGGGTCGAGAGAGCATGCATAAGAAAGTGAAAAGGAAAGAGTCATTCCCCTTCGTCTGTTCGTAGAAACAAAATAAGATGTATGAAGTTTTTTCTCTAGCTGAAAGAAAGGTTTGTAACAATTGTTAAGATTATCGTAAAGAGTTCAAAGTTCAAATCCTTGATGAAGAAAGTCAGACAGAAGACAAAGTTCTGTGTCTGTGTGTGCGTTGAGTAGAGAGAGAGAGAGAGAGAGAGACTTACATGCGAATGTAGCAGTCTTAGGCAGTCTGTGGATTTCTACTGACGAAGGTTGGAAAAATTGTGAATTTATGTGTAGAAAGTTATTTTATGTAAAGTCCAGTTTGAATGAAAGTTAATGTGCATAGTGTTAATGTCGGTGAGAAGAAAAATAAAAAAAAATTGCGCTCCTAATTGCTACCCGCAATTAGTGCGCGTGTATTTGTGTGAGTTAGGGAGACATGTCTGCTCTCGCCCCGGGACGAAATCCTAACTAGCGTACCACGTGATGTTTCCTGCTTTTATTAGCATGCGTTTAGGCGGGAAACTCAGTTGTCACGTGAACGCTGACTCACCATGTATGTGTGTGTGTGCGTGTGTGTGTGTGTCAATGTATCAAACCCCACACTATGTGAAATACACACGCAGAAAGAAAGAAAAATACTGGATTTTAAAATTAAATACACACAAGCTAGGGTTAAATAGGGACTTAAGTGTGTTGAATCTTTACAAATATTTCAATAGCTAAACATTTTTTTTCAGATAGTCCAAGAAATTTTTATCTAAAACAAACAGACTTTCTCTACAGACGTGTCGCATGTTGTGAACAAACACACCACGTGATGTAAACAAAAAAAATATTCGGACGCTATCGTGAAATACGTTTCTAATTCAAATTTAAAAATCACTCGTTTCAGATGAAGGACCGAGGGCGGTCTGAAATATAAAATACAATAATAAAAATGAACAAATACTGTTAAAAAAAGTACATTTTTAAATTCAAAACTTTTTATTAATATTCTTTCCTATACATATTAAGACAATATACGTGGATGATCATCACTATAGTATATATATATATATATATATATATATATATATATATATATGCAATTTGTTATATATATTATGTTATTTATATATTATATATGCGTGGTACTTATTTGAAAGCGCTCAATATCAGTGATAGAGCTGATATATTCATATAGATAGGTCTGAGTTTGTAATCCTGGATTTCACGGTCTTACGTATCGCACGAGAAATCGACAACTGTCCGCGCGTTAACATCGCTACACTATTGAATACATCAACCGAATGCGTATGTATGTGCGCAACGGCACACATATACATATATATATGCCGAGCCCCGCACGATTCGCATATATATGTTTATGCAAGCCCTAGTGTGTGTGTCCTTTCGCGCGTCAATGGCTGTACAAATATATATATATATATATATATATATATATATATATATATATATGTCTGCGTCTGTCATGACGACAGATTTTTCCCACTTCCACAAAAATACACGAATATACGCAACCCTACATATAACCAATTTTTTAAAAAATTAATCAGTTTGTCTGACGATCGCAAGAGCGTGAAACCCAGGGTTACAAACTCACACCTATCTATCTAACTATCTATCTATCTATCTATCTATGACACTGGGACAAGGAACGCCATATTTTTTTAGGATGCTCTCTGAAAGAACAATACAAATGAAGAGGGACTTGTATCAGTGCTTTATCGATTATGCGAAAGTGTTTGACAAAATACGCCACAAAGAACTGATGGAGATGCTCAACAGCCTGGACATATTTGGTAATTAAGAATTTCTATGTAGGCAGCAAACTGCCTACATACGGACAGGTAACGAATTCAGCAGATGTACAAAGATAGAAAGGGGCGTAAGACAAGGATGTGTCTTTTCACCGGATCTATTTAACTTGTACAACGAGAATATTTTGAGGACCCTAGATGTTGTGCCAGGATTTGTCACCGGAAGTCACAATTTGAACAACATTAGATACGCAGACGATACAGTGCTGATTGCAAACAAGGAAAGGAAGCTACAAGACCTTCTACAGAAGGTAGCTGAAGAGAGTGACAAGAAAGGACTACAAATAAACTCCAAGAAAACTGAATACATGGTCATCAGCAAAAAGAGCAATCCAAAATTCCAAATACAGGTGGGGGATATTAAAATCAAGCAGGTACAAAAATTTAAATATCTGGGGGAGGTGTTCTAACCGAAGACGGAAAGTGCGACACAGAGATCCAATGGCGAATTGGCATGGCAAAGGACGCGTTCCAGAAGCTGAGCAAAGTATTAAGACACAGGGAACTTTCACTAGAATACTAGATTGCTATGTGATGTCAGTTCTTCAATATGACAGAGAATGTTGGACAATATCAACAAAGATGAAGGGAAAACTTGAAGCAGCTGAAATGTGGTTCTACAGAAGGATGCTGTGGATATTATGAACCGAGCATGTGAACAATGACGAGGCGTTGGAAAGAATGGAACCGAAAAGGAAATTAATACTGAGCATCAGAAAGAGACAACTGAAGCTCCTGGGACATGAAATGAGGAAGGAGGGCTTAGAGAACCTGATGCTAACAGGACAGATAGAGGGGAAAAGAGACAGTGGAAAGCAGCGGATAACATATTTGAAGGGCCTGAGCAGGTGGATGACGGAATGGCGGCAGAGATATGTTACAGGAGAAAGCGTGCTAAGAGCCACCAGGGATAGGGAGACGTGGAAGGCGATGATCGCCGACGTGCTGAAAGGACAAGACACATAGAAAAAGAGCGTTAGTATGCGCGGAAATGTTAAAATGAAATCCATTTCGGTTTAAAATTGTACGAAATAATGTATACAAGTATCAAGCAAACGTTTTATAAACAAATTAAATAAATTTTTAAAATAAGCTGTTAACGGTTGTTTTGTTTTTATGGGTCATTTATTGCCGACTAAACTTTATTTATCTATTGCTGGCAATACCATTTTCTTTCAACCAATTTATTGTTGTTTATATAAGCTTTTTGTTTCTAGTAATACATTTTTCTTTTCGAGTATCAAGATTCATTGGGATTTGTTTTTAAGGGCAGGGTCCTCAAGTCCTACCCTTGTTATTTAACCAATAACTGGAGGGAAGGGACGGATTAATACTTTTCTCAAGGGTACCAGTGCTTAAGTGAATGCAGAGTATTCAACTGGAATTCGAACTCGGCTCACTGATTTCTCTTTCCGAGCCGATATCCACTACACCACAACGCACATCCGTCACTATACGCTTACAGTACCTGGTATTCCCAAGCGGTTACCCATCTAAGTACTGACCAGGCTCAACGTTGCTTAACTTCGGTGATCGAGCAAGAACCGGTGTATTCAACGTGATAGGCCGTAAGCACGCACACGCGTCACTAAACGCTTACAGAACCTGGTATTCCCAATCGGTCACCCATCTAAGTACTGACCAGTCTCAACGTTGCTTAACTTCTTTGACCGAGCAAGAACCGGTGTATTCAACGCGATAGGCCGTAAGCCGTTAGCGGTTGGAAACTTTCAATAGAATAATATGTATTAAACTATTAAATATGTATGTATTAATATATTATTCTTATTTATGAGCCGTGTCCCTTCAGGAAATAGTTGATCATGGCGCTCCACATCTTCTTACTCCTTGTAGCTCTTAACATCCCTTCTCCTGTTATCCCGTTCAAACCGCGTTCCACTATTCATCTACTCAAGTCCTTCAGGTATGTCATGTGTTGCTTCCCTCTACCACAATATCATAATCAAATAATATTTAGAAATATTAAAATATATATATATATTAAAGTATTATATTATAATATTACAATATTACAGTTGTAAATATATTAAAGTACTATTACTATACTAGCAGTATGGCCCGGTGTTGCTCGGGTGTAATGAAAGCTTTAAAACTAATCCATGGTCCTGGAGCTCAGACTCTTTGGACGTTGGCACGAAAGACTAAAAAGCAATAGGTGTTTCCAGTTAAAGCGAAACCGTAGACTGAAAGAAAAATGAATGGATGTAAGTTAAATTTTGATTTGCTGGTATCGATATCAAATAAGTTTTTTTCGTCGTAAACTGAATTTTGAAGGCTAAATAAGTTCTCTGAGTAAATGGTATCATGGCTGAGACTAAGAACTACAATTATACCTACTTAGAGCCAAACCCGAAGCAAAAACTAAAATAAAAGGGCTGAAAAAATACAGACATACAGGCAGATAAACACACACACACACGCAAACATCTTGCCTTTTATATATATACATTATCAATTTTCTGCACTATTGTAAGAACTGCAACCTTGAAACTTCTGAATATCGTTTCTTATGTCTTTGTCTATGAGTGTATCAAATTTGATTAAAATCGGATCACTCCTTCTATAACCCGATTTTTTCGATTATCGATTTTTGATATTTATCGGGGGTACCTCAACACAAAACCTAGCTAAGAACACCTGCAGACGCTTATAGTACAACTGTGTAAATTTTCAAGAAAATCACACACACACACACATACACACACACACACACAGACAAAGTTTCATTTATAAATAAGTTTAGATTAGGCACATTATCGGCTATAATTATTAGGCAACACCAATGTTTAAAAAATGATGCGTTTCATACCATTTTTCAATATTTATTGCCAAATAAATAATTGTAAATGAAAGTCAAACATTTTATGATGTTTGTGTGGTAGGCATGATTCCATTGGCTACATCCTTTAGAAAGAAAACCTCTCGAAATATGTGGCGACTGTGTGGTAGGGTTGATTCCATTGGCTACATCCTTTAAAGAGATTACCGTCTCAGACATATTCAATAATGTAGTCAATGGAATCATGTTTAATATACGGACACCATACAGTTCTTGAAAATGACTGAGGCAGTCTTTTTTTCTAAAAGATATAGCCAACAGGTCAAAGTGGAGCTAGGAACAACAGCAGTTAAGAGGTTTCATGCTTCTCAAAACATCCAATCACCTGATCAGAAGCCAGGCTGCCAGATGTAGTTTATCGGCATGCCCAGGACTACACAATAGTTGATAAGTGACTAAACAACAACAAATAAAAGAAACAAATATACTACCGGCCATAATTATTAGGTCATACAAGTGTTTTAAAAAAATGATGTATTTCGAACTATTTTTTAGTATTTATTGCCAAGTGAATAATTGTAAATGAAAATAGAATGGTTCTTTTGTTAATACTGCACAATAACATGTGCATCAAATGAATTTATAAATATTTAATAATTACCTATATTGCAGTTTCATCAATGGAAGAATGAAGAAAATTTAGGGTGATTCGGACAAGTTCATCTTTGCTTCTATGCCTTGTAAAATTTTGTAAAGTTATTATGACAATTCATTTAGAATTATCCACTTAAAAATAGTATGAAATTCATCATTTCTTTTAAAAAACTGGGGTGCCCTAAAAATTATGGCCGTTAGTATATATATATAAAATCTACAGGATGCGATGGGTAAATTGTCGCTATTTGCCTGGTAAAATTTTGCAAAGTAATAATAACAAAAGAACCACTCTATTTTCATTTAGAATTATCCAATTAAAAATAGTATGAAATACATAATTTCTTTTTAGAAACCGGGGTGGCCTAATAATTAGGGCCGGTAGTGTACCTCTACTAATTCGCTGAAAAAATAACATAGTATGAAGAAAAAAGCCCCCAAACTTAATAAAAACGAAGTTTTTCCGTCAAAATGTTAAATGTTATTATTAAGATGAAAGATCAAAGTATTTCTTAATTATTTTAAAAGTTTTTTTTTAATTCTTTCTAACACATTCGAAATTTTGGTAAAACATTTTGTTTTGTTTTTCGTCTGTGTGTAACCAAATTGTTACCAGTGTTTGCAATGGATATAGTCTACAGGTAATTTTTTCCGGTGAAAAACATTAATTTGAAAATTCTTGCAAAAATCAAATAATTGTCGGATTTTAATAAAACTTTCAGGACTTATTCACAAATGAATGAAATTATTTTTGAAATTATTATTGTGATACTGGCTGATGGAAGTTACGTCATTCCATTTAAATTAAAGCCATGTTTTCTATGTTTACAAGAAACATTTCAAATTATTAAATTCCCTAAATTAAACCTGTTAAACAAACGCAACGGGGTAACTTCCATCTACCGCCATCGTCTTCATTTTTTCTATAATATAACTAAATTCCATGATCTAATTACTACTAATACTACTATAAGATTCTCCCATCCGCTGATAATTATTTTGTTTCAAATAATTGTTATCTATCTCGTCTACATAATTTGACATACATTATATTTCAATGCATTTCCGTTCTTAATATACCTATTAAACCGCTTTAAGGAAAAAACATATAATAATATTAATAAATAAATCCATAACCATTCCACAGGCACATTCCATACAATTGCCGACATGTCATAATACAACTGTATGCGTTCAAATGTTACATAAAGTGACACAAAAAAATCTAGCTTTTCCCGTCATCTTAATTCTTTTCCCTACTTCTACTCTCTTAACTCATTCCCCTACCCATCATTGATTTACTTTCTATTGGTTAGTCTAGTTCAACCCTTTAAATTCCACAACTCCCACTCCCGTTACTTGACTGGATATGGTAACAAATGTGTTGTTTCTAAATTTTAAAATTTCTATATACAGTGGAACCTGTCATATGCGGCCACCAATACGGCCATCAAAAACTGGTCACATACGGCAGGTGGTCGCTCACTAAAGGCTCATAGTTATAACCTATTTACACCAGGAATGTATACTCCACTCATCAGAATGTACATATTAGAATTTTACCATGTAATAAATAAATGAGAACATAAGAAAATAGCCTAACTTTAAAGAAATTTATTCAGCATAATTCATTTTAAAGTTTTAAAAAACGTATTTACAATGGTCAACAAGAGACCAAAATATTTATTCACAAAATATATTTATTAAGTGTACTTAAAAAAAAGTATACAGTTTCAGTTTTTTCTGAGAAGTGAGTGATAGCAAAAGAGAATCTGCGATAATAGATGGAAAAAAAAAAACACACAAAAAACTGACAGCGATCGTGGGTGGGGGTAAAAAAACAGAGAAATAGATATAGATATACCCAGATAGAAATAGAGTAGATAGATACACAAAAGAATAAAGGAAGAGCATACAAGTTTTATCCTGGTTTATCAGAATTATCAGAAGGTTTTCATCAGAAGGTTAGTTGTCGGCAGGTTGGAATGTGTGGAATAGTGTAAGAATAAAAATATACATTTTTCATTTTAAAATAGAAATTTTTTAAAAGAAAAGAATAACAAGAATTGGTAAAAATTAATGTTAAGGTTAAGAGTACCAAGAAATGTTTGTCGTAGTAATTTATTGGAAAGAATTTATGCGTACGTACATATGTATGTATTATCGTTTGTTTGGTAGGAATGTTTTTGAATGGCGAAGAAGAAGTAAAAGGAATCAGTACACAAGAAGGAAAGAGAAATAGGACGAATATTCGGGTCACTTGAAGCTTCTCCCGCTAAATTTTAGCTTGTCGTCTCTGCTGCTTCCATCCCTGACTGACTGACTGACTGACTGACTGACTGACTGACTGACTCTGATCGAAGCCATTTATATAGTTCTTTAGAATTTCGCACTGGATCGCGGAGTTTTCTGGGGCTGCAACTCACTTCCATTGGTCAGAAAATCAATTTAACATTTACTTGCAAAATCCGGTTTCAGCTTTTTCTTTAAGCACATGGTCAATCCTTTTTCTATTTGGGAAAATCAGGATTTCACACGTCATTGTAAATTTTTTAAAAGTGAAAAAGAAGGTTGATTTTAATTCTTCGTTTCCTATACCACATTATAAACAATAATAATACAGATATTACTGTAAATATTGCTCTACTAAGTATTGAGCACTCTTTAAAAAAGCAAATTACTATGAACAGTGGATTGTTAACCCATTTGTTTGTACTACTCCTAATATATACATGTGTGTGTGTGTGTGTGTGTGTGTGTGTGTGTGTGTGTGTGTGTGTGTGTGTGTGTGTGTAAAGGTAAAATTTTAGCTGTCCAGTTTGTAAGTCATAAAATGCAATGTTTATTAATTTTTATATTTTCAGTGCTGCATTGGTTGCCATTCTTATAAGATTTTCCGTTTTTCAAACGTACAAACAGGGATTTTTTACGAACGCATGACTGGAATTTTTAAACCACCGAAATTTTTCAAAATTAGGAAAGAGTTACTTAAGAATCTTAAAACATCTTCATCCAGGTTTGTATGATCCTAAGATGTATTTATAGGTGTGATTACATCTAGACATTATTTAGTTTTTGATCATAATGAAATTAGACCCATACCCAGTTGTATTAAAAAGTACTCAATATATTTATAGTGAGAGCTTTCGAATATTTTTCATTTGGAAATGAGTTATTTCCGTAACCTAGGTTTCAGTCTTTTGGTATTTTCAGGCCATTTATTACAAATCATTTGAAGATACCGAAAGGTTGAAACCTAGGTTGCGGAAATAAGTCATTTCTAAATTATATATATATAATATAATCATGCCTACCACACATACACCACATATTCCTTAAAAATGACTGAGACTGTTTACTTTCTAAAGGATGTAACCAACGGAATCATGACTAACGCACGGACGCCACATAGTTCTTAAAAATGACTGAGTCGGTCATCTTTCTTAACGATGTAGCCAATGGAATCATGCCTACCACACAGACATCACACAGTTCTTGAAAATGACTGAGGAGGTCTTCTTTCTTAACGATGTAGCCAACGAAATCATGCCTACCGCACAGACACCACATAGTTCTTGAAAATGACTGAGGCGGTCATCTTTCTAAACGATGTAGCCAACGGAATCATGCCTACCACACAGACATTACATAATTTTTGTAAATGACTGAGGTGGTCGTTTTTCTAAAGGGTTTAGCCGACGGAATCATGCCTACCACACAGACATCACACAGTTCTTGAAAATGACTGAGACGGTCATCTTTGTAAAGGATGCAGCCAAGAGAATCCTGTCTACCACACATACACCTTCAGGGCGTTGGCAATCATGGCTCTTCATTTCCTGTCATTTGTAGCTCAGTGACATTTCTCGTTTTGACATTTTTCCTTAAACCTGACCCACCATCCATTTGCTCATGCACGCTAGGTTGGTTGTGCATTACTTTCCTCTAACCCTTCAGTCTGTCCTGTGAGTATCAGATTTTCTAAGCGCCCTTTCCTCATTAACATAACTGAGACATGAGAAATAAAACAGAACAAACAATGAACATGGGCCAGTTTATCCACAATTTCGATCTCAGTAGTTTAGCCGGCTACATGTAGCCTAAATTCTATCATCATCATCATCATCATCATCATCATCATCATCTTATCCGTTACACCCAATGGTGTGTAGGGCAGTAACTTTTTGTTACTGTTTCCGTAACAAACTGTTTTTTATAGGGAAGAGTTGATAGCCCTGCGCCCAACTCCCAAACCTAGAGGACCGGTGGAGCATTCTTCGTCCTTACGTTTACAGCACCTGGTATTCCCAAACGGTCACCCACCTAAGTACTGAGTAGGCTCGATGTTGCTTAACTTCAGTAATCGGACGAGAATCAGTGTAATCAACACGATATAGCTGTAGACCCTAAATTCTATGCTAACAATTTGTTCTCTCGCATTTCTCATTTTTTTTAATCGTTTCACCCTAAGCAAGGCGGTACCGCCACTGATGCGCAAGGGGCTACATAAGAGTAAAAGTTTAGTCAGGAGGAGAGTGAAGAGAAAAACGACCCAGTTATAAGGGGTGTCAGAGACTGACTTAAACGGGGTGATATGGATTTAAAGAGAAATTAAACGCAATGTCAATCGCTATTTACTGTCCTCCTGATTACTCTTTCCTTTTCCTGCTTATTATTAATGTTTCTGTTTCTAATTCTTCTACACCTTGTAATCCCATGCGTCTTAGTGGCTTTACTACCTTCCATGGGGTGATACAGATTTTTAAAAATTTAAATGCAATGTCAATTGCTATCTACTGTCCTCTTGATTATTTTTTTATCTTCCTGCTCATTTATTAATGTTTCTGTTTCTAATTCTTTCACACCTGGTAATCCCATGCATCTTAGTGGCTTTACTGCCTTCCACAGATACAGATAAAAAAAATTAAATGCAATGTCAATCGCTCTCTACTGTCCTGATAATTCTTTTCTCTTCCTGCTCATTATTAATGTTTCTATTTCTAATTCTTTCACACCTTGTAATCCCATGCGTCTTAGTGGCTTTACTACCTTCCATGGGGTGATACAGATTTTTAAAAAAGTAAATGCAATGTCAATCGCTCTCTACTGTCCTCCTGATTATTTTTTTATCTTCTTGCTTATTATTAATGTTTGTTTCAAATTCATCTACACCTTGTAATCCCATGCGTCTTAGTGGCTTTACTGCCTTCCACAGATACAGATTTTAAAAAATTAAATGCCAAGTCAATCGCTATCTACTGTCCTGCTGAATATTCTTTTCTCTTCCTGCTCATTATTAATGTTTCTGTTTCTACTTCTTTCACCTCTTGTAATCCCATCTTTCTTAGTGGCTTTACTGCCTTGCATTGGGTGATACTAATTTTTTAATAAAATACAACACTCTATTGGACAATTAAAGAGGCGTATTTTTGCCGGATGTGATGATTTAAACAAATTTATTTGGATTATTTCGGTGTAAGCTGTAAAAGGATGTACATTGTGGTGCAGTGGATATCGACTCAGAACGACAAATCGGGGTTCGAGTTCAAATACCAGCTAAATTCCTTGCATTCACTTATGCACAAATACGTCTCTTCCCTCCAGTTATGGGTTAAATAACAAGACAGATTGGGTTCTATAGCCTTGGCTGGCAACCAGTCGACCGCAGAAAACAATGGCAACCTACTGCAGGTAATCTTCTGCCCAGTCAGTCATGTCTCTTTCGAGACATGATCGCCCAAAGTGTGTATCACGTATGGCACTTAACTGACTGAATAAAAATAATAGTTGGAAACAAGTAAACGTCTACTGGGCAAAAAGTTGGGGATCATTTTTCTATTGTTATTAAGTAATAAACTGATCCCCCACTAATTACTACTTAATACAATCTGTCTCTTCTCTCTTCAGCTATAGTTTAAAGAGCAGGATAGAAAATTTTCTGCCCAGTCAGTTATGTCTCTTTCGAGACATGATCGCCCAAAGCGTGTTTCACGTATGGCACTTAACTGACTGAAAAACAGCAAAAAGTATTTTTTCCTTTTCCTTTCTTCATGTTTTTTTTCTTTTTCCTCTCCTTCATCTCAGTTGTGTTGCGTATTTTGTTGAAAAGATCTGACATAGAGTAGACATTGTTACCTGTAAGTGTAATGCGACACAAGAAGACATATTTCTATCTTCACCTTATTTTCTCCGTCTCTATTTTGTTGTTCGGTGAAAGAACTGTCTGTTTTTTCCTGTTTATAACTTTTCCTTCAAGACCAAAAGAGGCGAAATGCTAGATGATTGCTTCACAGTTCACACCCACCTTGTTGAATCTCTCGACTCCTGACTTTTTCTCTTTCTCTCACGTTTTTTCTTCTTTTTTATTTACCCGTGATCCACCCGTTTCCTCCACCACCCAGCTGCTCTCTACCCCCACCCCTCTCCAAGTGCTGCCTTTACATTGCCAGAGCGCGCCTGTCTGTTTGCAGCCGTGGGCTTTTTTAAACGTTGGGTGCTACTAGTTCTTGCCGAATCCGTTTCGTTTTTAATTTTTCGAAAAAAAAA
>JBBBDQ010002386.1:52500-120000 GCA_037127315.1 Ascarosepion bandense
TAGAGATAACATTGAAATGTTCGGCTTGTTAATTGAATTTGTTTAGTGACATATCAACCTATATGAGTTATGTAATGTTGAAATATGAATAGATATGTATATGTATATATATGTATGTGACGGGTGTGCGTCGTGGTGCAGTGTATGTCAGCTTGGAAAGAGAAATCGGTGAGCCAAGTTTGAATTCCAGTTGAGTACCCTGCATTCACTTAAGCACTGGTACCCTTGGGAAAGGTATTAATCCATCACTTCCCTCCAGTTATGGGTTAAATAACAGGATGGGGCCTGGAGGCAACCCATCCAGTGTTGGTGTCATAATAAAAACACCCTTGGTAGCCCTGGCAAAGCATCAAGTATTCAGCTATTAGACAAGATTATGAATTTCGCTATAAACTGCACCAGGGTTCCAAATGTACAGGGAATACTGGAGGGGTGTAGTGAGTTCTATCTTGGCCGAGGCCACAGGACAATAAATGTTGAAATCTAAATATTTTGCAATTTTTATAACTTATGGGAAAAGCTAAGTTTTTAGGTATCTAATTTGTAGGTCATAAAATGTAATTTTGATAATTTTACTATAAAAAGTATTGTTGTTCATTTTATTATAAAGATGAACTATTGGTTTTTGTTCACTATTTGTCCATAACTGGAACCCCAATGGTTACTACCACCATGGATCAGGGTAGGTCTGGAAAAAACACCAGAGATGGTTCTGCACTCCTTATAACCTAGAAGTTCCTAATCAGTGGCGTTACTGCTGGATTTATTTTATTGTCATACCCCAGGCAAGAAATAGTAGTATATATATATATATATATATATATATATATATATATATATATATGCTCTCACACCCTGATTGAGCACTCTGAAAGAATGGGAGACTTTGAAAAACAGTAGCTATTCTGGCATGTATGCATCGCTCATTCAATAATGAATTAGAGCACTCTGGCTATTGGGCGTGTATAAGGATAATATACGTGCTAAAAAGTCTGCCTTCTTCTACCAAGCGCCCATAGCCCAGAGGTAGACTTGCTGACTGACGCCAATTCGGTCAGGTTTCAATCCTGGGTTAAAAAGCAATCGGAGTCTAACTGTACTGATGAGCTGTGATACAGCAAAACAGTCTGCGGATGACTATATATATATATATATTTGGAATATTAGTAAATATGGTCTATGGTTGTGTCTTAAAGGCTATCACAATGCGTTTCGTAAAATAAAGGAAAGTAAAGAAATTGTTGGGTATTACTAATTTAGTATACATTAATATTTCGAGAACAAAATCTCATCTTCAGAATAGTAGGAGAGCTCGTTTTTGAGTTCCTTGCCTTTCAACAAATAGTCATCATTCGCTGCTACTGCTGTCGTTAACTGTAGTGAGTGTGTGTGTGTGTAATATTAGTTGAATTAAACCTAAAAGTCCCTGTTAAAAAATTTCTTTTAATCAACTATTTCAGATATTGATTTTCTTGTCATAATTATTTCATTATTTACAGAATTAGAATCAGCCAAAGACTCTCATGGAAGAAAAAGCAAACTGTGTCCTGTTGCAAAATGACTATTTCTTAATTTATACAGGGTGGAGTGGAGCAACTTGCTTATTTGGAATAACAAATAAAATGAAAGTAATGCAGATATACATGTAATTCTTTAGACAGCATCAATTACAACATTTAAATTTTAGGATTATGGTTAGGTTTTGAAGGCTGTCACAATGCGTTTAGTAAAATAAAGGAAACTAAAGAAGTTGTTGGGTATTATCTATTTATTATACATTAATATTTCAAGTTCAAATCTCATCTTCAGAATGGTAGGAGAGCTTGTTTTCACCTTCATCCGTGAACCGTGCCTTTCAAAAAATGGTCATCCTTTGCTGCTACTGCTAACATTAATTGCATTGAGTGTGTGTGTGTGTGTATGTGTGTGTGTGTGTCTAATATACACAATGCTTCAAGCAAATTACAAAATGTTTCTGTTATTATACTACCAGTATAGCTTGGCATTGCTCGGGTGTAATGAAAGCTTTAAAACTAATCCATGGTCCTGGAGCTCAGACTCTTTGGACGTTGGCACGAAAGACTAAAAAGCAATAGTTGTTTTCAGTTAAAGCGAAACCGTAGACTGAAAGAAAAATGAATGGATGTAAGTCAAATTTTGATTTCCTGGTATCGATATCAAATAAGTTTTTTTCCTCATAAACTGAATTTTGAAGGCTAAATAAGTCCTCTGAGTAAATGGTATCATGGCTGAGACTAAGAACTACAATTATACCTACCTAGAGCCAAACCCGAAGCAAAAACTAAAATGAAAGGGTTGAAAAAAATACTGTACATACAGGCAGATAAACAGACACACGCACAAATATCTTGCCTTTGATATATATATATATATTATCTATTTTCTGCACTATTGTAAGAACTGCAACCTTGAAACTTCTGAATATCATTTCTTATGTCTTTGTCTATGAGGATATCAAATTTGATTAAAATCGGACCACTCCTTCTATAACCCAATTTTTTTGATTATCGATTTTCGATATTTATTGGGGGTACCTCAACACAAAACCTAGCTAAGAACACTCGCAGATGCTTATAGTACAACTGTGTAAATTTTCAAGAAAATCGATCCAGCCATTTCGGAGTCTATAGGTAACAGATACACACAGACACACACACACACACACACAAAGTTTCATTTATAAATAAGTTTAGATATGTTTTAATTCAGTCATAAAAATAAACCTAATTACTATAGAATCCATGTTCCTCATGTCTGTTAACTTTATGTCAGAGATTTTACAAGTTTATTGATGACTTGTGTTGATTATGCTCAATGACAAGTTATAAGTCATCATATATGATATACAGTCATCATATATTAGTCAACACATATATATATATATGCGCACCAGGTTTTATTCAAATATCTCCATTCCTGAAAGAATTACTCTTTTCCCAAGTCAACAGATAGGACTATAAAAATGTTCAAAATAAAAAATGTGAAATTCAAAACCATCTACTCTTTAAAATATGTAATACATAAAATAATCCCAAACTAAAAGAATATAAAGATTGCATAATTAAAAAAAACATTTAGTCATTTGTTTATGAGACATTAAATTACATCACTTAGAATCTTCCATAATGTAGCAAGACTTTTTAGGTAGTATGGTGTATATTTATGAAATTTTTTAAGTTTATATATGGGGTGGATGCGTACATATATATATATATATATATATATATATATATATATATATATATATATCACCATGCAGTGTGGGTATAGAATAATCCAAAGGAGTATCCTGTACAAACAGTGGTAGGATAATTCTCTAAGTGAGCTCTAAATATATATGTATATAAATACATATAGAGCAAATATAAGAAAGATTAAGGCAGACACGTTATTTCATGGTAAATCGGAAGTATGGGCCTATTTCAGGCGAACCATCATCAGCTTCCATCTTCATTGTACAAAGGATTTTACATGAATCGTGTACAAAGGATTTTACATGATTCGTGTAAAATCTTTTGTAAAATAAAGACGGAAGCTGATGATGGTTTGCCTGAAATAGGCCTAAACTTCCGATTTACCATGAAATAACATGTCTGCCTTAATTTTTTTATATACATGTACATATATTTATTATATTTTTTAAAGAAGAAACATGCTAGATTAGACTCTTTTTAGTACCTGTTCTTTATTTATCCTATATATATATATATATATATAAGAATTTCTTTGGAATGTATATGTTTTATTTATGTAAGCTATGTAAATAATGTGAAAGTTTAAACATTTTTGCCATAAAAACATGAAACCTGTCATCATCCTTATCAACATGTTATTCTCTTCTAATTGCCAAATAGTTTGTTTTTGTTTTTCCAAAAAAAATTGATAAAAACACAATATTTACACCTTTCATCAGCATAAAATTTTGTCTAATGTACTTTTTTCTTTTTATGTAAACATTGAATTTGAAAATGCTTTGAGTAAATAACACAATTTCTATTAAAAAAGTGTGTATACATTTTGGGATCAATTCTTTCTTATATATATATATATATATATATATATATATATATATATCTGAATAGAATAAGTAAAGAACAGTTATGAGAAAAGTGTCTTTAATTTCATTTTAGCAATCTCCTTCAGAGATTTTTTGAAAGATGAATGATTTTTTAAAATATCCAAAGAGGCAGTATGTTGATTGAGATTTGATTTCATTGGTCAGATACGTGTCATGTGCAATAAAGCAATGGATGAATAATTTTAAATGTAGAAAAAAACTTATATTTGTTTGTATGTGTGTGCCATGTTTAATAAAAACAATAGATGTTCATTTTAAATATAGGATGTGTGTTGTGGTCCAGTGGATATTGACTCGGAATGAGAAATCGGAGAGCCGAGTTCGAATTCCTGTTAAATTCGTTGCAATCATATACGCGCAAATACCCTTGAGAAAGGTATTAATCCGTCTCTTCCCTCCAGCTATGGGTCAAATAACAGGACAGACTGGGTTCTATAGCCTTGGTTGGCAACCAGTCTACCACAGAAAATAATGGCAACCTACTGCGGGAAAATCTTCTGCTCAGTCAGTATATGTCACTTTCGAGACATGATCGCCCAGCGTGTATCACATATGGCACTTAACTGACTGAATGAAGATAATAGTTGGAAATATAAGTAAAGCTTCTGCTGGGCAAAAAGTGGGGGATCAATTTATTACTTAAAAACAATAGAAAACTGATCCCCCACTAATTACTACTTATTAATACAATCTGTCTCTTCTACCTTCAGCTATACTTTAAAGAACATGATAGAAAATCTTCTGCCCAGTCAGTCATGTCTCTTTTGAGACATGATCGCCCAGCGTGTATCACGTATGGCACTTAACTGACTGAATGAAGATAATAGTTGGAAATATAAGTAAAGCTTCTGCTGGGAAAAAAGTGGGGGATCAATTTATTACTTAAAAACAATAGAAAACTGATCCCCCACTAATTACTACTTATTAATACAATCTGTCTCATCTACCTTCAGCTATACTTTAAAGAACATGATAGAAAATCTTCTGCCCAGTCAGTCATGTCTCTTTCGAGACATGATCACCCAGCGTGTATCACGTATGGCACTTAACTGACTGTATGTATGTGAAAATAATGCATGAGTCTAGCGCATTTAAACTATAGATGAATTAAGTGTGTTTATATGCTGGCAATATAAGTATAGGGTGAATGACAAAATGAAATACATTTTCGTTCAAAATTGTAGGAAAATAATGTATACAAGTATTAAGCAAAATTTTATAAGTAAATAAATAAAATAAATAATTTTTTGAAAATAAATTGTTAATCGTTAGAGTCTTTCACTGAAATAATATATGTATATATATAGTGTTTAATTGTGATAATATTTAGTGCCAAGCTTGTTATTTTTTCTGCGATTTTACTGATAAAATGTATTTTGGCAAGCAGATTTTTATCATAAAGTGCTCGATATCAGGGTGGAGATAGAGCATTGATAAGTATAGAGTTTGTCTCTTTAGCTAAGCAGAATCATGCCAGCTTCAAGGTTTCATGAGGACACTGTTATGATGTCCTCACTTGTCTCACTTCAGATAGCCCTGATAAGCGGAAACATCATAAGTGTTCTGCTATATATATATATATATATATATATATATATATATAAGAAAAATTAAGGCAGACATGTTATTTCATGGTGAATCAGAAGTGTAAGCCTATTTCAGGTGAACCATCATCAGCTTCCATCTTTATTTAACAAAGGATTTTACATGGATTCTTCTATACCCACACTGCTTGCTGATATATATATATATATATATATATATATATATATATTCTTCTATACCCATACTGCTTGCTGCTATATATATATGTGTGTGTGTGTGTGTGTGTGTGTGTGTGTGTGTGTGTGTGTGTGTGTGTGTTCATATGTTCTTATGACTTCTCTCTTTTCAGAACTTGAATTATATAAGAAGTGTCTAATGGTTGTATTTTTAAGCACTTTCAGCTATACTCAAGAATGATAAAAATTCGAAAGTGCCAATCTCATTTGAGGAATCCAATTTGTAAACAATTACATTGGCCACACCACCGCAAAATTGACATGAAGATTGACATTGCACCTTTTCGACCACAATTTCATCTGATCTCATTTGAACACACATGGAGATCTACCAAGAACTATTCGTGACATAATTGTTGACAATACATACATAATAGCATCATCCACATGCAAAAGAAGATAAAAAATAATGGAGGCATTAATAATAAAAAAAGAGTAATCTTACATTTAATAATATTAATTATGAACACAGTAACAATGTGCTTACCGTGTTCGGAACATAACATTACACATGACTCTATATACATAAACTTTATGCATATTTAGTTACAAGTAAAACAGAATTCATTTTTGATAATGGCTAAAATTATAGCTGAAAGCGTTCGAAAATACAAGACCTTTGGGCAATTCTTATATAATATATATTTGAGTTGTGAAAAGAAAAAAATCATTAGAACATATAAAAATTTATATAAAAAACTTAATGATAATACGTTGTCCGTCATCTTCAAGGAAACCTGCACCCACACACACATACACACACACACACACACACACACACACACACACACATATATATAGTCATCTGCAGACAGATCTGTTTCGCTGTATCACAGCTCTTCAGTACGGTTAGACTCCGATTGCTTTTTAACCCAGGATTGAAACCCAACCAAACTGGCATCAGTTGGTGATTCTACCTCTGAGCTATGGGCGCTCGGTAGAAGAAGGCAGACTTTATATACATATACAGCACACACAGAGGGTGTGATGGTTAAATTTTCACCATTTATATTTTTTATTTTGCACCTGTGCATGGTTTGTTTTTTATTTTGTTGGCTGGACAGTATAGTAGGGTCAGTTGGGCAGCGTCTCTGAGAAGAAATTCGGAAACAGTCTGCTGTACTGCTTCGCATTTGTGCAGTCAACATCATAGTGTTTGGAGTGATCACTATTGGTTGTGACGTTATGCCTCCATACATTTTCCCACGGAGTCTCAGACTCAACACAGAGGCTTAAAATCAAGTGCTTTGAGGAGATAGTGCTGTGCTGGGTCAAGAGAGTGGCTGCTGGAAGACCTTATTGAACTCACATTCCTTGGGTCAAGTCACTGGATTCAACCAATGCTTTTATTCACTGGGCCATGTGTCAACACAAAAAACTTGGACAGTTGAGTTAAAGAGAGATAAATGACACTTAGACAACCAAAAGAGGCATGACATGTGGAACTAGAACAATCTACCCAGGTAGACAAAATAATACATTCAGTTGGAAATTCAAATTCCCTGAAGAAGGTCAAAGCGTACATATGGGTAAAAGATTGTGAATATGGCAATAAAGATGAGAACAACAGTTTGAACAAGGCAAATGATCTAAATAATTACAATACCTTGTCTCAGAAACTGTTGTAGTGAAATATCCTGTCCTACCCAGGAATGGGTATGGCCCGGGTTATAAAAGACTGGGACTGGAACGAACTACAGAGTGATGGAGAGTTTTTGTCATTATACGAGAGTGATCGTGATTACATGAGAGTCATCGACTTTAGTTGAAAGCCATCAGCCTTAGACTAGAGTTAGACATCACTAAACAGGAGCCTTCTTCTCAAGAAGGACGTATACGTCCTATACAGAGACACTGCTTTCTTGATTGTTATTCTTGTTAACTGTTCGTTGGTGTACGTGTATTTGGTTTATTGTACTGAGGTATAATAAATCTCTATTTATATATCCTCAGTGTTAAGAGTTATTTCTTGCACTATTCTTTCTCTGTTTATCCCTTCCTGGGATATAACAGAAACATAGACAAATATTAGAGTGTCTTTATGCATTGGTTTGCGGTATCATATCATATCATATATAGTAACAGCACACTTCAGCTGTAGGAGTGGTTTCTCTTTCCCTCATGGAAAAACTTTGATTTCTATTAGGAGGCACAGTTTTCTTTAGTAGGACTTCTCACTCTAAGGCAGTTGTTATTAATTTCACTGTTTAAGAAAATTAAAAAAAACAGTAAAACATGTGAGGTTAATAAAAGTAATGTTTATAGCAATAAGAAACATCAATCTATCTAAGTCTTTTTCTACCTCAGTCTGTTTCTATCTTTCTCAGTTTCTTTCTTTCTTTCTTTCTTTCTTTCTATCTATCTATCTATCTATTTATCTATCTATCTATCTATCAGGCTTACGGCCTATCACGTTGAATACACTGGTTCTCGCTTGATCACCGAAGTTAAGCAACGTTGAGCCTGGTCAGTACTTAGATGGGTGACCGCTTGGGAATACCAGGTGCTGTTAGCGTATAGTGACGGATGTGCATTGTGGTGCAGTGGATACGGCTCGGAAAGAGAAATCGGTGAGCCGAGTTCGAATTCCAGTTGAATACCCTGCATTCACTTAAGCGCTGGTACCCTTGGGAAAGGTATTAATCCATCCATTCCCTCCAGTTAAATAACAAGGATAGGACTTGGGGACCCTGCTCTTAAAAAAAAACAAATCCCAATGAATCGTGAAAAGAAAAATGTTGTAAAAATAAAATAACCTTATCCAAAATCATTGGTTATGACCTTAAATGATCCCATAAGGATTGATAGGTCGTTCAGCCTCAAAAACAAACAATATCTATCTATCTATCTATCTCAGTCTGTTCATTATCTATCTATCTATCTATCTATCTATCTATCTATCTATCTATCTATCTATCCGTCTATTAATTATCTATCTATCTATTTATCTATGTATCTCAGTCTGTTCATTATCTATCTATCTATATCACAGTCTGTTCATTATCTATCTATCTATCTATCTATGTATCTCAGTCTGTTCATTATCTATCTATCTATCTATCTATCTATCTATCTATCTATCTAGCTATCTCAGTCTGTTCATTATCTATCTATCTATCTATCTATCTATCTATCTATCTATCTAGCTATCTCAGTCTGTTATCTATCTATCTATCTATCTATCTATCTATCTATCTCAGTCTATTAATTATCTATCTATCTATTTATCTATGTATCTCAGTCTGTTCATTATCTATCTATCTATCACAGTCTGTTCATTATCTATCTATCTATCTATCTATCTATCTATCTATCTATCTATCTATCTAGCTATCTCAGTCTGTTCATTATCTATCTATCTATCTATCTATCTATCTATCTATCTATCTATCTATCTAGCTATCTCAGTGTTCATTATCTATCTATCTATCTATCTATCTATCTATCTATCTCAGTCTATTAATTATCTATCTATCTATTTATCTATGTATCTCCATTCATTCATTATCTATCTATCTATCACAGTCTATTTCATTATCTATCTATCTATCTATCTATCTATCTATCTGTCTCAGTCTGTTCATTATCTATCTATCTATCTATCTATCTATCTATCTATCTATGTCGTCTGTTCATTCATCTATCCTATCTATCTATCTATCTATCTATCTCAGTCTATTAATTATCTATCTATCTATTTATCTATGTATCTCAGTCTGTTTCATTGTCTGTCTCTGTCTGTGTATTTCATTATCTATCTATCTATCTATCTATCTATCTATCTATCTATCAGTGTGTATCTATCTATCTATCTATCTATCTATCTTAGTTATCTATCTATTTATCTGCCTGTCTCAGTCTTAGTATTATCCTCTATCTATCACAGTCTGTTCATTATCTATCTATCTATCTATCTATCTATCTATCTATCTATCTATCTATCTATCTCTCCGTCTATTAATTATCTATCTATCTATGTATCGATCCATTCATTATCTATCTATCTATCTATCTATCTATCTATCTATCTGTCTGTTCATTATCTATCTATCTATCTATCTATCTATCTATCTCAGTCTCTTCATTATCTATCTATCTATCTATCTATCTATCTATCTATCTATCTATCTCAGTCTGTTCATTATCTATCTATCTATCTATCTATCTATCTATCTAATACACATATTTGAAAACTAGCTTGATATTTTGATGATGATGATACCTACATACACATGATGATTGTATCTTCTTTGCACACCATCTATTCACGTGATAGCTTTTTGGTGTTTTTCATTCAGAATTTTAATTTTTCCATCATTTATACTTGAGCTAACACTCTACTATGGGCTTGTAAGTGTTTCTCAAGGCCAGTTTCACTTTTACAACCACTTGTACACACGTGGCAAAGTTTGTCTGGATTGCCTATGTTGAAAACTTGCCTCTCCATGCGTACAATCATGTGATGTTCAGCAGAGTTAACAAACCTTGTTACAGAACTTGCAGGTCTTTCTGGTAGGATTTCATTCATAGGAGTTTGCACCTGACCCCTTTTTTATAATCTCACGTGACTGATTAAACCAGCCACAAAGAGGGTGACTTTTCCACAAATACTGCAAGTTTGTGTCCTAATAACTCTTGTTATGGATTCTTTTTCTCTCTTCCTAATGATGCACTTGTTGAAATGCTCAAAATCTTTACAGCATTCTCTAATCAATCTTCTCCAACCAGATCGATCTCCAGCAACAGTTTCCCAGTCTTCAACATTAACACTAAGAGTCTTTAAGTTACATTTAACAACATCCTTGAAACATTTTGTGGGCTTATGAGTAGGTTGATTATCTTGTACTAGCTCACCATAGACAAGTCTTTTGGACAATCTGTCACCCTCCACATGTGTCAGACGTCCTGTCCAGTATGTTTGGTAACAGAGAAGCTGTTTCTCTATGCTGATTGTGTTTGCACACTGACGGATTTTTGTGTCTGGTGTAAAAGACTGCCAATGGATGTCCAAGATTCATCTCGGGCACTGCTGATAAAAACGCTTTCAGACATTAATGTGCCTTTGATAAATGGTCCATATTTCAGGGCACAGAAAAGGGGAGGTTAGGACAATTGTTTTGCAGATACGGATCTTTGTTTCCATGTTTTTGAATGCTTGACTTGTTTGCTCAATGCAGTAATTCACATGCACAAACAACCATATATACACACACTCACATAGACATACATGTCTGTGTGTGTTTGTGTGTGATTGCTTGTGTGTGTGTGTTTGTGTGTGTGTTTGTGATTGTGTGTGTTTGTGTTTGTGTGTGTGTTTATGTTTGTGTGTGATAGAATAATGCAAAGAACAAAGTAAGAAATGTATTTCATTCTGACATGTTTCATTTTTATTAAACCTTCTTCAGAGATTGAGGTAAAAATGAAAAATTTACAAAGACACATAGTATACCGGTATGTTGTGATTTGGTGTTGATTCTTATTGGTCAGATATATTTTATGTTTGATTTGTGTCGTGGTGCAGTGGATATCAGCTCAGAACAAGAAACCAGAGAGCTAAGTTCAAATTCCAGTTGAATTCATTGCATTCACTTACACGCTAATATCCTTGAGAAAGGTTTTAATCCATTGCTTCTCCCTCTCATCATCATCATTTATCCACCACACCCAATGGTGCATAGGGCAGCAACTTTTTGTTACTGTTTCTGTAACAAACTGTTTTTTACGGGGCAGGGTTGTTAGCCCTGCATCCAACCCCCAAACCTGGAGGACCGGTGGACCATTCTTGGTCCTTACATTTACAGCAACTGGTATTCCCAAATGGTCACCTATTTAAGTACTGACCAGACTCGATGTTGCTTAACTTCGGTGATCGGACGGGAACCAGTGTATTCAACACAATATAGCCGTAGACCCTTACGTTTACAGCGCCTGATATTCCCAAATGGTCACCCATTTAAGTATTGACCAGGCTTGATGTTGCTTAACTTTGGTGATCAGACAGGAACCAGTGCATTCAACACGATATAGCCATAGATATCTTTCCTCTAGCTATGAGTTAAATAGCAGGACAGATTAGATTCTATAGCCTTGGTTGGCAACCAGTCTACTGTAGAAAGTAATGGCAACCTACTGCAAGGAAAATCTTCTGCCAAGTCAGTCATGTCTCTTTCGAGACATGATCGCCCAAGCGTGTATCATGTATGATATTTAACTGACTGATATGTCACATGTATTAAAGCAATAAATAATTATTTTCAATTGAATACACATGGAATATTTTGTATATATGTGAGAAAAACTGATATTTTTAAAAATATTTTTACTTATTTTCATACAGAAATAAAATTTAATTGCTAATTACAGAGTAATCTCCCTTTATTAATTTTATTATACAGTATAACCCGGATATAAGAGAAACCTGGATATAAGAGAGATTTTATCTGGTCCCAAGTTAGAGCCTGTGGTAATGTACAGTGTAACCCTGATATAAAAGTGTTGTTGGGACCGGATAAAGGTCCTCTTATATCCTGATTTCTCTTATATCCGGGTTTTGTTTATTTTATATACATTACTACAGGCCCTAACTTTGGAACAGATAAAAATCTCTCTTATATCCGAGTTATATAAATAGATCAAACCCTGATATAAAAGAGATTTTCTCTGGTCCCAAATTAGAGCCTGTGGTAATGTATATGAAATAAACAAAACCCTGATATAAGAGAAACTCGGATATAAAATAAACCCGCGTATAAGAGAATTTTGTATGGATTTGATAGCTCTCTTATATCAGGGTTACACTGTAATTTCTATAAATAGAAAGTGTCTTGACAATGTGATAAATGATTAAGTTTAGCAGCTATTATACAAGTATCTTTGGATCTGGTTTCTAGTCAGGAGCTAATTTGGGGTTTTCTAATATTTACTGCTAGTCATAAGACTTGATTGAAATATTTGGTAAGCTGCTACTCTTTCTTCTTAACGTCTGTAAATGAGGGCTTTAACCAGCAAAAGATCCCCTCATTTTTGTTTTTTGAATCAAATTACTCGCCCCTAAACTAAGCTACCCAACAGTCACAGACATCAGGGTTGGCAGTCACTGACTTACTATACAGTGAGATCTCGTCTTTAATGGTATTCCACAAAGTACCTTGAAATTTGAGGTGCATTCTCCCCCAAAAGCCGAACAAAATAGAAAACTATTAATTTGGGTATACTTTATGGTGTTTGCATCGTAGATTTTACAAGTACATACTATGTAATGAAACAAACCTTCAGCTGGATAACTCATAATAAACAACTTAGATTGTTAACTTACCAGTGAAAGCGCATTCTGAACTTTTGGTTTACATAGTCATCATATTCTTATTTATGAATATATCTCTTTGGATACATTATCATGAAAAAATAAAAGAACTGTCATTTTGGAAAAGACTCTTAAGAGAATGCGTTCCTAACAATTACAACCTTAACCTCTTCAAATCTAAGTTAAAACTGATATTTATCCTACATATCCTCATAATATGAACCCTTTCTCCTTCATTGGATGCTTACAACAATCTCATTCGTTAACCCTCTATCTTGAGTGGCTCTTGAATAGTCAAAAAAATTATACATTTTGTATGTTAATCCTAAAAGAAGGTAATTTTCTTTGCATAATTAATCTAGTGGAGATAAGGCAGCATCTGTTTTATTGAGCACAAATGAGGGGATGGAGTGTTCCCTCTTAGGTTCAGGTGAACCTAGAAAAAGTTTTGATGAAATCTCTGACTCTCTTTAAGACACAGACTCCAGATTGTATTCTTTCTCAAGATTGGGGATGGCTGTAAGGCAAGCAGAGGTTTGAAATCAGAATTTTTTCCTAATAAAATCGAGATGTAGTAGTGGTAATTCCTATATAGATTTATTTGCAAAATACTTTACTGTGTTTAAATTGCCACAAAACATTGTTGATTTAAGATGGAATGATCAATTATGACAGGTCTCTAATTTGTATTTAGATATATTGTATTTATTTTTCAATTTTTCTAGTTGAATTGTTCACCTATATGGAATATGATCCATTATTGGACATAGGCTAGAATGATCAATTATGACAGGTCTCTAATTTGTATTTAGATATATTGTATTTATTTTCACTTTTTCCAGTTGAATTATTCACCTATATGGAATATGATCCATTATTGGACATAGGCTAGAATGATCAATTATGACAGGTCTCTAATTTGTATTTAGATATATTGTATTTATTTTCACTTTTTCCAGTTGAATTATTCACCTATATGGAATATGATCCATTATTGGACATAGGCTAGAATGATCAATTATGACAGGTCTCTAATTTGTATTTAGATATATTGTATTTATTTTCACTTTTTCCAGTTGAATTATTCACCTATATGGAATATGATCCATTATTGGACATAGGCTAGAATGATCAATTATGACAGGTCTCTAATTTGTATTTAGATATATTGTATTTATTTTCACTTTTTCCAGTTGAATTATTCACCTATATGGAATATGATCCATTATTGTACATAATTAGGTTACAATAAAATTCCTATTTTATATAAATACTACCTTATAAAATTGATCCACCTGGTCAATCTACTCGGTTAATCCACCCAAACTTCTGTCTGGTGTTTAATATAGATTATTATTCTGGTCATGTGATCCCCGGTAGAATAATCCATTCTTAGTTTTATTTGTTATCTGGCTATCAGTGTTCAACCACGTGTGTTGGTGTTGACATTTCTTTCTACATGACACCACCCCTTTCGAGCTGACACTTTCTTCTACTTGACACCTCCTCTTTCGACTTGACACTTCCTTCTACAAATTTTGATATTCCAATGTGCCTTCAAATTTCAGTGTTGTGTTTTTTACGTTGTCTGTTCAAACATTTCCCAGATATTTAAACTTTTTATTGATTAAAGCAGAAGATGACACTCACTCAGAATATAAATTATTTGACCCCATTTTTTACTATAGGGGACACCACTTCTATCATTTAATAGCGTTATATCATATAACATCTAATCTATTATGATCTATAATGACATGTCTCTAATTTGTATTAAGATACATTGTATTTATTTTCAATTCTTCTCGCTAAATTGTTCACCTATATTGCAAATGGTCTATTGTTGTACATAATTAGGTTACAATAAAATTTCTATTTTATATAAACACTACCTTATGAAATTGACCCACCCGGTCAATCCACTCGGTTGATCCACCCAAACTTCTGTCTCATGCTTAATATCGTGGTCATGTGATTATTGTGGTCACGTGATCCTCAGTGGAATAATCCATTCTTAGTTTTGTTTGTTAACTAGCAGTCAGTGTTCAAACACATGTGTCAGTGTTGACACTTCTTTCTACATGACAAAGCCTCTCATTGCTCCATCACTATTTCCATGGAAAATGTTCAGATGAACTACATTCCTTAGTTCCACCAGTTCTAACCTTCATGACTAAGACCCACCGTGCCACGCCCATTGTAGCGAACCACCCTCATTCCCTTTGTATTTTTTTAGTGAGATGTAAGTTCCACTCAGGTAGCTTCTTTTCAAAGAATATATCAAAAGACATAGATAAATAGATATAAAAAGACTGATTTAGATAGATAGATTGATATATGAAAAGACTGATTATGAAAAGACTTATTTATATATAATTGAATGTAGCAAACCCAATGAAGATTGGAATGTGGCTGTCCGATTAAAAATTCCAAGCCATTATCCATTATACTAGTCACACATCCACACTTACAACACCTAGTATCCCAAAATGATCACCAATCTAGGTAATGACCAGGCTACTTCTGTGGTTGTATTGGGACTGGTGTTTCTATATGATGTGACTGTAAGCAGACTTAGATAGATAGATAGATATGAATAGACTGAGATAGATAGATAGATAGATAGATAGATAGATAGATAGATAGATAGATAGATAGATATGAATAGACTGAGATAGATAGATATGAATAGATAGATAGATATGAATAGATAGATAGATAGATAGATAGATAGATAGATAATGAACATAGATAGATAGATAGATAGATAGATAGATAGATATGAATAGACATAGATAGATAGATAGATAGATAGATAGATAGATAGATAGATAGATATGAATAGACAAGATAGAGATAGATAGATAGATAGATAGATAGATAGATAGATAGATATGAATAGACAGAGATAGATAGATAGATAGATAGATAGATAGATAGATAGATAGATAGATAGATATGAATAGACATAGATAGATAGATAGATAGATAGATAGATAGATAGATAGATAGATATGAATAGACAGATATATCTATATATATATGTCTTCAAATGAATAAGAAAGAAAGTAATGATAAGGTTCAAAAGATTAATTTAAAACAGTGCTCAACAAAAAAAAACAGAGCAATTAATATTTATTATAAATGATACTTTAGAACATGTGCAAACTACAATCTATTACAAAATTGCGCGTTTTGTTTTGGCAGTGAAAGGACAATGTCTCATCAGGTAGTTAATCATTAACTACCTGATGGTCCTTCAGCTGTTGAATTGTTGTTGGCATGTTGGCATGAACCTTACTTTTGAGATGATCCCAAAGAAAGAAACCTAAAGGCGTCAAGTTGCACATTTGTGGTGGCCAACTGACATCACTGTTTCGAGAGATGATACAACCTGGGTACTTCTATGGTTTGAAAGTCAAATTTCATAAAAGGCTTCAGGAACTTTAACACATTGTTCAATTGTTAATCTTTCCATGGCTGAAATTGCCAAAGAGTGAATTTGTTAAATCTGAAAGAAATTGTAAAAAATCATTAGACACTAAAATTTAATTCACATTTAAAATCCGTCCAAGTTATTGGAAAACTATATATATGTTATATCGTGAGTAAGAATAAATAACTCAACAACAGGAATAGGTTAATTGTTGTATTCCGTGAAAATAGTATTTACAAAGGTTATTAGTATCCAATACAAGAATAAAGGTTAATCGTCTCAACCGTTGTAAGACGTAGTATGAGCAATGGGTACTTCCGGGTCGTCACCGGAAATCTACGACCGACTTGTCGATCGGCTGCTCGGCACACTTTACTATGTAGATGCCACCATTACTTTACATAGTAATGGAATAGTCCATTATAGCCGAATAGGTGCGGGCGTCCCAACAATATATATATTTCTCTCTCTCTCTCTCTCTATATATATATATGTATGTATCCAATTGAATAAAGAATGAAGAAAGTATTAACAAGGTTCAAAACATTAATTTAAAACAGTGCTCAGTATAGAAATAGAGCAATGATTATTTATGATAAGTTATAGTTTAGAACATTTACAAATTATAAATTACAACAAAAGTGTACAGTTTATTTCGACATTGAAAAAATCATGTCTCATCAGGAAGTTAATAATGATGTAACCATCATTATTAACTATCTGATAAGATTGTTTTTTCAATGTCGAAATAAAATGTACACTTTTGTAGTAAATTATAAAACTTATAAATTTAAACTATAATTTATAATATATATATCATTACATATATAAGTTACATATATATATATATATATATATACATTTATGTATCCAAGTGAATAAAGAATGAAGAAAGTATTAACAACGTTCAAAACATTAATTTAAAACAGTGCTCAATATAGAAATAGAGCAATGATTATTTATTATAAGTTATAGTTTAGAACATTTACAAATTATAAATTACAAAAAAAGTGTACATTTTGTTTTGGCATCGAAAAAACAATGTCTCATCATGTAGTTAATAATGGTGGTACTAAATGTTATTTTTGAAAAAGAAGATTAAAAAATCTCATTTCCCCTTTATTTTTGGAAAATTGTACGAGGTAAAGAGGATAGAAGGAAAACAAAAAGGAAATCGAAAAAAGGGGGTAAAAACAAAAAGGAAGGAGAGATACATAGGAAATAAAGAGCGTAGGAAAGAAAGAAAGTACACACACACACACACATATATATATATATATATATATATACGTCGATTTAACACGGCTGTCTGTTAATTTTTAGTTACATTTTCCTTTTTTTTTGCGAACCCAGACGATGTCAATTTTTTTCTTTTCTTATTTATTTGATTTTATTCTATCTTTTTCTTTTTCTTTTTCTTTTTCGTTTTCTTTTTCTTTTTCTTTCCCTTTATTTTTATTTTTATTTTATTTTATTATTTATTTTTTAATTTCTTTGCAATCTATTTAAAAAGGAAAAGTAGACTAATTTTTCTCCAGTTTCTGAAACGTTTTTTCTGTTGCTGAGGTGATGTGTCGTCCCCCGTGGGGATCTTCATATCGAAATGGCCATTCAACATCTTTGAATTAATCCTTTTTTAATATATATATATATATATATATATATATATATATATATATATATAATGTGTATGTTTAGGCAGCATTTTTTCATTGATGCATGTTTCATTAAATAATATATGCAAGTTTTGTCCATTTATTTTATGTAAATTCTTTTCATATTGTCTGATAAGCTTCATAGCATTATCATTGAAAGAAGAAAGAAAATCACTGTATTGATACATATTTTTTAATCCTATCTGAGATTTCAGCTTACATAAGCCATTATCAAAGATGTCAATTATATTACAATATAGTAAACAGTTCATGGACCAACAATAATGATAGTCTGTTTTTGTTTTCATGGAAGATTTTCAAAATGGCAATGAACATGTAAGTACGGGATGCTGGATGCGAAAATCACCCCACAGCTTATGACGTCACACATGACCGCACGAGAGTAAAAACAAGAAGTATTAAGTATGGAAAGCCAATGAGATAACCAATGGCTTCGGTTATCAATTATAGGCATTTAAGAATATTTGTAGAGATTTCGTAGTTTATTTTGTTTAGGTTAGGTTTTAAGTGTTTTATATATATAGCTTCAAGAATTTTTAGTTTTTGTTTATTGTTTTCATGTTTAAGTTTACTTGTGTTTTTGACGAGGATTTTCCGGAATTGTGTATGCAATATATACGCCCTGTGACTTAAGAGACCATTCGACCTCAAACTCACACTCGCTCGACCTCAAGTGCATTTCTTATATGTGATCCATCACTAAAGATGCAGGGGAAATGATCGACTCTCTGTACTACACCAGGAAGTACCTGTCTCCTCATGTTAACCTCTACCTTCATAAAAGCCAACTCTGGCGAAAAATGGGTAACTGTTGCCATATTTTGGCAGGAGCTGCCCAGTCCTCACTTTCCTATCTTGATAGAATTCAAAAACATCTCAGAGTCTTTGTTGGGGAAGAATTATTTTCACCCCTCTAACCTCTCTCTCACAGGTGGGATCTGGCATGTCTCTTATTGCTCAATCACTACTACTATGGAAGGTATTTGGACAAACTACATTCTTTGGTTCCAGTTCCACCAGGCCTAACTTTCATGGCTAGGACCCACCATATCATTTACATAGTAGCAAACCCCCTACATACCCTCCATATTCCATCAGTGCGAAATAAGTTTCAGCTTCTTCCCACAAATCATCTCCCTGTGAAACCAACCCCGAAGAAGATGACTCCCTAATCACTACATTCTTAACCTATTCATGTGTAAAGTTAACCATTATCTTCTGTTCTTATTCATATAAACTACCCCTTAACGTAACCCGCTACCTTGAGTGGCCCCCAGGTCTTGTACAGAATGAACCTTACTGTAAAAAAAAAAAAATATATGAATAGACAGAGGGGGGGGGAGAGATAAATATATATAATTTATGTAAGTAAAAGTTTGTCACTAAGCTGATAAGCTGATATTACCTTCAGCATCTCAATGCCAGAGTTTTGGAAGTGGACTAGTCTCTCTTTAGTGGGTAGCAGTATTATAGATGAATAGACTGATATATATATATATATATATACAGAGAAAGAGACATAGATAGATAGATAGATAGATAGATAGATAGATAGATAGATAGATAGATAGATAGATAGATAGCAACAGCCTAGGACAGATAGTCATGGAGAAATTTAGATAGATAGGAACAGACTAGGATAGATAGATAGATAGATAGATAGATAGATAGATAGATAGATAGATAGATAGATAGCCTAGGACAGATAGTCATGGAGGAAATTTAGATAGATAGGAACAGACTAGGATAGGAATAGATAGGATAGATAGATGATAGATAGATAGATAGATAGATAGATAGATAGATAGATAGATAGATAGCAACAGCCTAGGACAGATAGTCATGGAGAAATTTAGATAGATAGGAACAGACTAGGATAGATAGATAGATAGATAGATAGATAGATAGATAGATAGATAGATAGATAGATAGATAGATAGATAGCAACAGCCTAGGACAGATAGTCATGGAGAAATTTAGATAGATAGGAACAGACTAGATAGATAGATAGATAGATAGATAGATAGATAGATAGATAGATAGATAGATAGATAAAAAAAATATTTCTATCTATTTATCTATTAAGTGAGAAAAAAAAAACATGTTCGGATAGAAAGAAAGAAATGCATTTTTCCCTGATCATTTCTTTTTCTGAACATGCAAAGTACCGACTTGTATTATTATTTGTCAATGAAGAGTAGATTGATCTCTGTCCACAAGTTCCGCCATTACTTTTTCCATTCTCTTGACACCTGACTTGTTTTGATTCTCACGACCCAACTCACCATGTTGTCCCCGCCCCTCCGACTTTTTAATTTCTCTCCATTCAGCCAAAGTGACTGACGTCTTCTTTGTCGTATCATTCATTATGATTCAGTAATTCATTCTTTCTTAAAATTAAAATCCTTTTCTTTTTTTCTCGTAAATTCTCAACCCTTCATGGTTTTCCCCTTTTCTTCATTTTCTCTTTCTTGCTCTTTTAAAATTCTTCCGTTAAGTCCTTTCCTTTATTTTTTTCATGTGTCACACATTTTATTTTTTTCTTTCGTATTTTTTCTTTTTTAGTTTAAAAATGTTTTCTTTCCTTTTTTTTTTTTTATCAATTAAAATTTTAAAATTATAACTTTCTTTCTTTTCTTTTGGTGATAGTTTTCATTCCCACCTTTTTTTTTTTAATTGCTTTTCTTTTTTAATTTTATCCCTCCTTTTTTTCCCTTTCATTTGTTTTTTTATTTTTCTAATTCATTTTTTTTTCATAACTTCCTCTCTTTTTCTAATCTTTCTCTTCTATTTTTTTTTCTTTTTCTTTTTTAAAGCGCCTTTCTCTTCCTTTTTTATTTTTGTTCATTTTTTTAATTTAATTAATTGAATTGTTCCTATTTCTTTCTTTCGTAATGTGTTTTTCACTCTTTTCTGAGTTTCTCTCAATCCAATTTTCTTCATCTCTTCTCAATGAAGCTCTTCTTTCTTTTCTTCTTCTTCATCATATTCTTTTTTTATTTCCTTCTTTGTTCATAGAGTTGGTAATCATTCATTATCTATTTTCTTTTTCCTTCCTTCCTGAATTGTCATTGTGACCTTAAAAAAAGACTTGGTTGACAAGTCCCAGTAATAAAGAATTAAATTAAATATGGCTATCTTATTTCTTTTCTTTTTACAGTTTTTTTTTACCTTGTTTGTTTATCTGTTTTTCTTGCTCGTCAGTCGAAAATCTTAAGAAACAAAAAAATATACCAAACAGAAAGTAAGTTAAAAGTTAAGTATAATAAATAAATAAATAAATAAATAAATAAATAAATAAAAATTCAAAACAAAATAAAAAAGCCAGACACGTGTTACCTACTTAGTCCTTTTAAATGTGTTTTGTACTCAATTGGAACGATTTATACTTTTTTTTTAGTTTTACTTTATAAAAAAATATATATATATATATATATATATATATATATATATATATATTCAATTAGTTTTTTCTTTCTTGTCTATTTTTTTTTCTTTCTTCCTTATTTAGTTTTTCTTTCTTTGTCCCTTTATCTTATTTCTTTCCTTCGGTTCTTCTTTCATGCCTTTCTTTTCTTTCTTTCTATTGTTTTCTTTCTTTTTTCTTTTTCTTTACCTTCATTTCTTTCTTTCATTTTTCATTTCTTTCTTCTTTAGTTTTTTTTTTATTTCGTGTCATTCCTTTCTTTACCCCTTTTCTTTTCTTCATTCCTACCATCGGTTTTTCTTTTTTCTTTCATTCTTTCAACTGCTTTTCTTTTCTTTTCCTTTCTTGTTTTTTTATTATTTCGTATCTTTCCTTTCTTTGCCTCTTTCTTTTCTTTTCTTCATTCTTGTCTTCGATTTTTCTTACTTATTTCTCCAATTTTTTCTAGTCTTTCTTTTCTTTTTCCTTTCTTTCTTTTCTTTTTCCTTTCTTTCTTTCTTTCTTTCTTTCTTTCTTAACGCGGTGACTTTTTATTTCCCGCCACGTTTCTTTTTTCCTTTCCCTTTTTCTTTTGTTAATTTTTCTCACTTGTCTTATTTGTCGTCATCCTTGGGGGCAAAATCATCTGTCCTTCCGCCACCTTCTACCAATGTTGTCAGAGATCAGTGTTCAAACCTAGGTAAAATCGGGAATTTCATCCACTGATTTTCAAAGCAAACAATCTCTTCCCATTTAAAAAACATCACAATTGAATACAATTTTTTACCTTTTTTGTTTTTTTCATACGAACTTTTTGACTGGCCTGTTTTATTTTTTCTTAAGCTTTGTTTTACTTTTAATTTTTGTTTATTGTTTTTTTTTTATTTAAAGTAATGTTCATTTAAATTAAAAAGCAACATTAACTTTTAAAATATTAAAAACTAGTCTAAAAAACAGTATTTTTTAAAAAAATATTAAAACAACAGTAATTTTTTTTCTTAAAGTACTTGTGGTTTATCTTCGTCACTTTTTAAATGAATTTTCCAATTTTTTGCAAATACACTACAGATATGTAAAAATAATAATAATAATACTAAATAAATAAAAAAACTATCCCAAAGGTTCGGTTTAGCATTTTGGAAAAGAAAAAAAAATTTTAAATACCACAATCACATCTCTAATTTTTAAAAGATGACTAATAAATGAAAAGTTGGGAATAGAACCACCTTTTTAGTTTTAAAACTTTTAAAAACTTAAAATATATTAACTTTTTAAAATTAAAATTTAATTCTACTTTTAGTAGGTAATAAATAATTTAATAACTTATTAATAAAATATTTAAAAGCGAAATAAACTTTGAAAATATTTTTAAAAAATCAAGGATTAACTAACTTTTTAAAATAAAAACATTAAAATTTAAATTTATTAACCTGTTAAAAAATGTTTTAAAAATAAGAAAACATTTAAAACTTTAAAAACAATTATTACGTTTTTCTTTTTAATCTTAAAAAAGAAAATATGCAAAACATTTAAAGTTAAAAAAGAATAAAAAAAATGCACATTTTTACGCAGGTGAAAAAACAGCTCTTATAAGTTAAGTAAACTAACAAGTAGTAAAGTTTACATGGGTAAGTTGATATCACACAAGAAGAAGCTAACTCGTTGCTTGTACGAAATTAGTCACCGGCAGAAGTTAAAGAAGGCTAGTGAGAAAAATAAAAAGAAGAAAAAATAACCAGGAAAAAAAGAGAAGGAAGAAGGAAAAGCTGGGGAAATGATGAAGAAGAGAAAAAGTCGAAACCTCTCTGTGAAACGTACATTCCTCGAAAAGTTCCTGTATGCAAAGCATACCGCCTGACACATGTTCAAAAAACCTCAGCCATATTGTCTACCCACGACAATTTTGTTAACTTGCTCCTGACAGTGGCGTTAACACATGCGGACTAATATTTTGTTTCACTGGTGTGTAAATAATATCGCTTGACTCGAAGCTGAACAACAAGGAAGAAGAAAAAAATATATACAAACAACAAACTAAAAAAAGAAAAGGAAAGAAAGAAAAAAGCAAGATGAGTAGAGGAGGTGGTAATGGAAAAAGAAAAAAATAATTCAAAAATATAATGTATTTTACAAGAACAAAAAAACTTAGTTAAGAATTTCATAATTGCTAAGGTAAATGGAGATTTTCTAAGCACAGCTTAAACGCCACACAAGGCTGAAAGTACGGGGCACTCAGTGAGGATTGAACTCGCTACTCAATTGTCATGATTCTAATGAGAACTCGCCACTTATTTGTAATGATTCTAAGGAGACAAACTCGCTAACCATTACACAACGTTGAGGTTCCCAGTCTGTTGCATCGTGGAATGAAGTCATGAGAAATGTAGATAAACTACTTTATTAACAGAGTAGTACATACAATATTTACAGTCTCTTGCACTAGTAGGTGATACTTCCCGAAGTCCGTGATAATGACAACCCCTGTGCTAAGCGCACATCGTCTTTTATACATCCTGGCAACCAGATGTCACATGACACAACAAACTCAATTGTAAAGATTCAAGCAAGACAAATTTTCTAATCATTACACAACATTGAGGTGCCTGAAAAGAATTTCTAAGCACAGCTTAGATGTGGCACAAGGTCAAAAGTGTGGGGCACCTAGTGGGGATTGAACACACAACACAGTTGTAAGGATTTTAGTGAGACAAGCTTGCTAACCATTACACCATGTGGAGGTGCTTGAAAGGAATTTCTAAGAATAGCTTAGATGTGGTGCAAGTTCAAAGTGTAGAGTGCTCAGTGAGGATCGAACTCATTACTCCATTATAATTGCTGACCATTACACAACTTCTAAGTGCCATTTTCTAAGGTAAATGAATGACAAAATATTAAAAATTCCATGTAACACGTTTCATCCTTCAAACGAACTTCATCAGGCCAAAATAAAATAACCTTCTTAAAATTACTTACCATTTAGTCTGCATCATAGTTTGTTTATATATCATATTTCTCTCATTAAAAATGGCTTCTTCAGTCCAATTTGTAATGAACTTTTTTTTCTCCAAGCAAATATGTTCGCATTTACAAAGCTGTTTATAGCTTTTAGCACAAGGACACTTGTAGCTCACCTGGTAAGGATCAACCCTACTTCAGTTGTGAGTAATAATCTATGAGATAGGCTTTTCAACCATTGCTCTCTGACAGGTACTCACCCTCAGGTGTAGATGTTGTTATTAGGCTCACCTGGCAGACAGTACTTTAGATTTTTTTTAATTAGCTATCATCTTATGACAAGTACAAACAAGGTACAAGGTCAGTATCTTTGACAGTCATCAAGTCATTAAAAATGTCTCACATTAAAAAGATAATTATCCGCCCCCTCGCTGCATTAAACTATGTCCTTCTTAAACAGGCTCTGGTGATATAGATCAATGTTTCCTATACTATAGCAAAATGAGCCACAGTAAATTTCAGATGGGTTACAGAAATTTCAGATGAGTGACAGAAATTTCAGATGGGTCACCTAAATTTTATAATTTTTACGACATCATAGTGTATGGGTTACAAAATTGAAGTCCTTTTTACACTATCATAATTTCAAGAACCACAGAAAAATTCTTGGTTCAAATAAGGCCATGAGCTAAAAATGGTTAGGAACCACTGAAAATTAGAGTCTGGAAGGTTAACATTGATAGTAACAGCTTTTTTTACCTGCTAACATCTGGTTATGTGTTGAGGCGCAATGAATATCGGCTCTGAACGACAAGTCGCAGAACTGAGTTCAAATTCCAGTTGAATTCCTTGCATTCACTTCCGCGCAAATACCCTTGGGAATGGTATTAATCCGTCTCTTCCTTCCAGTTATGGGTTAAATAGCAGAACAGATTGGGTTCTATAGCCTTAGCTGGTAACAAGTCTACTGCAAAAAAAAATGGTAACCTACTGCAGAAAAAACTTCTGCCCAGTCAATCATGTCTCTTTTGAGACATGATCGCCCTGACTTGTAAAAGGCATTTTCTTGTTATTCTCTTTTCTTCATTACCATCTCCTTACATATATTTTTGTTTCTCTTCAGATCTTTAATTTATTTGTATCTGAAATTGGAGAGCTAAGTTCAAATTCCAGTTGAATTTGTTACATTATTAATCCATCTCTTCTCCCTCCAGCTATAGATTGAATAGCAGAACAGATTGGATTCTATAGTCTTGGTTGGCAACCAGTCTACCACAGAAATTAATAATGGCAACCTACCGCAAGAAAATCTTTTACCTAATTAGTCATGGCTCTTTCGAGACATGATTGCCTAAGCATGTATCATGCACAGCAATTAACTGACTGACTGGTACCTCTTTCCCCTAAAATTGTTCTTGGTATATAAAAATTTATATATCGTTTTCCCACGCACACACATATATATAGCACAACTTAGAGTTTCATGCTCTATGCAGTAATCAGGTGCTTTTTATGAACTGACTTTTCTAGAATTTAGGTTTTTAGTTTTTGCATTGTTCTTGATAGTTATATCTTACAATGCTGTTATGTCGTGAGTAAGAATAAATAACTCAACAACAGGAATAAGTTAATTGTTGTATTCCGTGAAAATCGTATTTACAAAGGTTATTAGTATCCAATACAAGAATAAAGGTTAATCGTCTCAACCGTTGTAAGACGTAGTATGAGCAATGGGTACTTCCGGGTCGTCACCGGAAGTCTACGACTGACTTGTCGATCGGCTGCTCGGCACACTCTCTTACGTAGATGCCACCATTAATTTACATAGTAATGGAATAGTCCATTATAGCCAAATAGGTGCGGACGTCCCAACAAATGGCATGATGCTATTTTTTAATTGTATAATTTAATTTGATTTGTACTAAAGCTTAAATATGAAAATAGAAAGTAACGAGCAGTATAGCTCAGCATTGCTCGGGTGTAATGAAAGCTTTATAACTAATCTATGGTCCTGGAGCTCAGACTCAGCCTAAAGGATATTTGTGTGAAGTTTGGTGAGAATCAGATAAAAATTGTGGATTTGTATAAAGGACATACAGACAGATAAACAGACAAAAAAACACAAACATCTTGCCTTTTACATATATATATATATATATATATATATATATATATATATATATATATTATCAATTTTCTGCACTATTGTAAGAACTGCAACCTTGAAATTTCTGAATATCATTTTTTATGTCTTTGTCTATGAGTGGATCAAATTTGATTAAAATCAGACCACTCCTTCTATAACCCGATTTTTTCGATTATCGATTTTCGATATTTATCAGGGGTACCTAGACACAAACCTAGCTAAGAACACTCGCAGATGCTTATAGTACAACTGTGTAAATTTTCAAAAAAATCAGTTCAGCCATTTCGGAGTCTATAAGTAATGGACACACACACACACACACACACACACAGACAGACAAAGTTTCATTTATGAATAAGTTTAGATTAGATTTAGATAGATATCTAAAAACTTAATTTAAAATTTAAATTAATAGAATATTTTTGGGTCAAAGATTGGTTTTATTTGAGGGAATTGTGTTGTATAGGCTTGATTTGATTCTGTTTAGACTGTTGGTCATTCGTGGTCGAGAGGTCTAAGATGTGCCAGATCAATTAGTGGCTTCCCCTATGTGAATAGGGGTCACAGGTTCATATCCTGCCGAATGACACACATTTTCGTAACAAAATTGTATCGTAAATAATCAAGCCGGTAGAAATAAATATATATACTGTTTGATTATAAACAGAATATCTACTTAAATACGAGTATCGATCAAAAATAATGTTCAAACAAATAATTTCGAATTATCAGTTGTTTATAACCATTTCATTAATATTCGTATATAATATATATCTACATTCGTATATACATATATATATACAGTACTGTGCAAAAGTATTAGGACAAAAATTATTTGATCTTTTATGAGGCATATTAACAGAAAATTTTACATCTAGTTTTAAATAATCTATATTTATTAGCAATTTACTTGGCTTTTCACCCTATATTTGAATTTCAGTGAGGTTTTTAGGAAAATCACCCCTGTCCTAATACTTATGTACACTGCCAGTAGTGTGCAAAAGTGTTAGGACAGGGGTGATTTTAAACTTTATGCCTCATAAACGATAAAATAGTTCTTGTCCTAATACTTTTGCACAGTACTGTATATATGAAAAAATTACTTGAAAAGGACTTGAAAATGTCGATTATTATTTAACAAATAATATATATATTATCTATTAAACAATAAATTTTCAATCACTTTATGGTTTAATAAATATTTGCTCTGTAATTAAATACATTGAGCTCTTTTTATGGATCATCTTTAATATTTTATAATTTTTAATATTATTTTACTAGGATCCACTTGGATAATTTATCAAGGAAAGTTTTCTTACCAGGGATTGTTTATCGTCACTAGATATTATTAGGTTGTCCCAAAAGTTCGTAAACATTTGCAAAAAATTGAAATTTTACTCGCCAGAAAATGCTTGCAAAAAATTGAAATTTTACTCACGTAAACAACAAAAATTATTGCTCAAAATAAACACCATCATTTTCCAAGACTTTCTGCTATCGATCTACAAGCTTTCAAGTACCATTCAGCCGGTTTCAACTCAAAGAATTCTTGACACACTTCCTCAACTTTATCAAACGAGTTGAATCGGAAGCTCTTCAGAAGTGTTGCATTGAGTGAAAAAGGCAGTAATCTAATGGACTGTAGGCTGGATGTGGCAGAACCTCAACACTGTCCAGCTCTTCAAACTTGTCTTTGGTCTTCCTGGCGGTGTGTGGCTTGGCATTGTCCTGCTGCATCAAAGCGCACTTTCAGTTGATCAGAGCTGGGTACTTTTGCTTCAACTTTTCGTAGACCCGCTCAAGTGGCTGACAGTAAATTTCGGCAATGATTGCATGACCATTTGGAACCAACTCAAAATGCAAGATTCCTTCAAAGTTCTACCAAACGTACAACATGACTTTCTTGCCGAATCGATCTTGTTTTGGAACCGACAGTGTCTCTTGCCCTTTCTGAACCCATCGCTTGTCTCGATTGTGCTGGACCAGATAGACCGATTTCGCAAGTGTTTACAAACTTTTGGGACAACCTAATAATATATGTATATTTGGGTAGTAATCTTTCTATCAAACATCTTTCATTAAATACAGACAACAAGGAAGATTTAATTAATTTTTTTATCAAGCTTTTCCTGCATTTTAACATTTTTCCTTGTTAGCAGTATTTAATATGATATACAGTACAGTGCAAAATTATTAGGACAAGAACTATTTTATCTCAATTATTGTGTGTGGGTTGCAGTTGAGTGTGATAACAACAAAATTCTTTTGTAAGACCAAAGATGAACTGAAGGAAAGAATTTTGGCAGCATTCACCAACTTAAACAAGGAGACCATACAGAAGAGTTGCAAGAGATTCTGAATTAGTCTGGAGACCATGATTGAAGCCAATAGTAATTTTATTGAATGAATTTACTCTTTAATATTTAGAGATAGTTTAGCATAAGTTTGGTAAATATATCTATCAAAATGAGATGCCATTTTTATTTTTGTGTCATTTAGATGACAATTTATACATTGCACCCTGTAATTGTCAAGTCTGAGTTTTTTGATTTTGTATTAATATTATATTAAGGTTCTGTCAACTTTGGCATTGAGCTTTCAATTTAATTTATATTTGAAGTATTTAACTCATTTTTAAGCTTTATATTCCTACTATATATATATATATATATATATATATATATATATATATACATGGCCGTATCTGACTACCGGGCATACCGGGCACAGGTCCGGGCCAATCCGTGCAATCATAGTGAAAATCCGGGCAAGGAAAAATGTCTTCCTCAGAAATCAAACTAAACAATTCATAAAAAAAGAAAGAAAGAAAGAAAACGAAGAAAACATCCAAATGAATGCAGTAAAAATCTGTTTATTAATTTTTGGGGAGAAAAAACTGGTTATACTCAGAAAGTCCGAACCTGATTTCCTGCTTTTGTTCACGTTCCGTGCCTAATTTCCATTGGAATAGCCGAAAAAATCCGCAAAAATCGTAGTTTCTGGAAACAAATGACACTGATGACGTCATCATATTGTCAACTAATAAATCCGGGCAATTTTCTCTGTGCCTGGTGTTTTTCTTAGCATCAGCTACGGCCTTGTATATATATATATGTACAGATGTCCAGTCCATAAATGGTAAGGATAATCCAACAAGATTAACTTAATATAAAATATTAAGTGTTATATTTATACCGAGAGCTCAATGGATATTATCCAGAGCAATATGATATTTGTATAGGAAAACTCAACACATCATTTACATTGGTTATTTAAATGACATGTTGAGTTTTCCTTTATAAATATATATATAGATATATACAGTACTGTGCAAAAGTGTTAGGACAAAAACTATTTTATCTTTTATGAGGCATCAAAATGAAGTTTAAAATCACTTTTGCACATTACCGATAGTGTGCAAAAATATTAGGAGAAGGATTTATTTATCAACAAGACAATGACCCTAAACATACTTCAAACCTTTGTAAGAATTATTTAACTAAAAAGGAAGAGAAAGGAAGGCTTTGGAATTTGAATTGGTCCCCACAAAGCCCTGATCTCAATCCTATTGAACATCTATAGGATATTTTAGATAAAAAAATTGATAAATCTAACGTTAATTTGCAAGACACACTTTGGGAACAAATACAAGCTGCTTGGCAGGAGATACCATTAGATACATTGAAGAAACTTGTGATGTCAATGCCTGACAGAATGAAGGCTGTGATCAAAACAAAAGGCTATTATACTAAATATTAAATTTATTTTGTAACAAGTATTTTTTTTATTGTTAAAGCATTTGTTGAGTAAATCAAATAGAATTACTTTAATTAAATTGTTTATTTTCTGTCAATATGCCTCATAAAAGATAAAATAGTTCTTGTCTTAATACTTTTGCACAGTACTGTATATATATATATATATATATATATATATATATATATATATATCTAGGTAAAGAGGACCCAAGGTTTTATGATTTTGAGTTCTCTGGTATTTACTTTTTTTTAAAGTACTCAATACAATAAATATTGTAGAGTATAATATAATTATATAATTAAATTTGTTATACATTCCTACACAGAAATTTCTATGAGTTTTCACAACTAAAATCTAACATTGCCTGTTGACGAGATAAACATCTCAAACTATCGCCCGGTTCACACTCCACCCACATCTATTGAACAGGTGAAGAGGCTCATCCCTTGTTTCCTGTTTAGGATGCGGTTTCCGGTTTTCTCTTTTCCAATCTTTTCACTCTTTTCCTTTTTTATTTTTATTTTTTTTCAATTGTGGTAGATAGACTAAACTATCGCCCGGTTCACACTCCACCCACATCTATTGAACAGGTGAAGAGGCTCATCCCTTGTTTCCTGTTTAGGATGTGGTTTCTGGCTTTCTCTTTTCCATTCTTTTTACCCTTACGTAGCCCCCTGCACATCAGTGGCATTACCGCCTTGCTTGGGGTGATATGATTAAAAAAAAAACAAAAAAAAAAAAAACAGAAATTTTTGTGTTGCAATGTATTTTTAATTTTTAATTGTATAATAAATTTAATGATTATATATATAGATATGTATATATATTATTTTGAAAACATTTTTTTTTCATCATTTCACTCCAATCAAGGCGGCATCACCACTGATGCGCAGGGGGCTATATAAGAGTAAATTTTAGGCAGGAGGAGAGTGAAGAGAAAGATGAACCAGTTACAGGGGGTGTCAGTGAAAGGGCAAGAGAAGGATGGGAACACAGGTGTGAAGACAGTTGTGAAGGTGGAGAGAAAAGATTTTTTTTTTTTTTTTTTTATAAGTGTTTCACCCCGAGCAAGGCATGTCACTGCCACTACTGTGCAGGGGGCTACGTAGAGTGGAGAAAAGCTGATTAAATATAGGAAATAACAGAGGGTGGGTGATAGGCGGGTGAGGATACCGAGAATGAGGGTTGGGTAGATGAGAGTGTTGTGAGAATAGTTGGGAGTTAGTGTGATAGGAGGTGTCTATTGACCCTACATTTAAACACCTGGAGATTGTAACTGTCGGGAAAGCAGAGTTGTGGAAGGGAGTTCCACAGGCAGGAAGCGCGAGAAAAGAAGCTGTTGGAGTAGAATTTACGGTTACATCTTATTTGTTTAACTGTAAAAGGGTGGGACCTAGTTGCTAATCTAGTATCTTGTGTAAATTTGTGCTTAGGCGGCACCAGTGATCTAAGCTCATCGGAGCAGAAGCCATGAAAGTACTTGTAGAAGAGGCACAGGGAAGCTACATCACGCTGGTGTGAGAGCGGCTGCAGCCAGTCTGCCAAGTCAGTATCAACCACGTTACAGATCCTCCTTTGTATTTAGTTTGTTTAGTCGTTTGTTTTACCAGCATATCTACCCTTTTGAGTTATATCTACCCTTTTGAGTTATATCTACCTTTTTGGGTCATTTAATGCTGAAGAATTTGGTTTTTGTTTGCTGCTTGTTGATCTTTTGCAAGTATTGCTGTCAAGATATAAGTAGAGGTATTGTGATTTGATGTGTGATCGTTATATGCTATATTCTTTTGCAATTATATTTTGTTATATAATTTTGTTGCTTTTAGAAATTCCAAAAAGGTCATTTGGGTCAGCTTTGTTGAAGATGTCTTTCAGATTGTTTTCTTGATAGTATCTTAGTGGCATTTGTTCAAGATCTATGCAGCTTGTTAGTATATGTTTCACTGTGTAGAGCTCCTGACATGGAATGCAAATTGGTGCCTCCTCACCTTTTAGTAGGTGTGAATGGGGGACAGAGAAAGAAAGTAAAAAAGATATATGGGGTGATGTGCATTGTGGCGCAGTGGATATCTACTCGGAACGATAAATCTGGGTGCCAAGATCAAATTTCAGTTAAATTCCTTGGGTTCACTTACGCACAAATACCCTTGGGAAAGGTATTAATCCATCTCTTCACTCTAGTTATGGGTTAAATAATAGGACAGATTTGGTTCTATAGCCTTGGCTGGCAACCAATCTACCACAGAAAGCAATGGCAACCTACTGGGGGATAATCTTCTGCCTAGTCAGTCATTTCTCTTTCGAGACATGATCGCCCAAAGCGTGTATCACGTACAGCACTTAACTGACTGACTGATGGAGTGATGTAGAGTATATATATATATATATGAATTTCTATCTTTTTGTATTTTTATTTTTTATTATATACCATCTAAATCTTGGCATTCTGATAATGATGAAGATAATGTTATGCTGATGACAAATGCCAACAAAAAACGTAAAAGAACTTTTATATAAAGTAGTAAAAAGTGCTGGACTGTTATGTAATATTCATCCGCTTATACGGCAGTGTGTAAGAGAGAAGAAAACTGGAGTCAGCATAAATGTGGTTCTACAAGAGGATACCGAAAATTCCATGGTGGAGCAAGAAATCAAAAAGAAAGTCTTAAAGAAAATGGTAGCACTTCTGCTTAGTCAAGAAGAGATGGCTGAAATTCCTTGGATATGGAATAAGGAAAAGAGGCTTGGAAAACTTAACTCTCTCAAAAGGCATTTTGTGGGTAAGATAGATAAAGGGAAGGCAGCACGTCATTTGCCTGACAAGCTTGTGTAAATTGATCGCAGAATGGGGGGAGCCTTAGCAAGGATAAAAAACTGTTAAGGGCCATAAGCAGTGGTAATTATGGAATTCTGAAAATGGTAGTGGGGGGGTACTTAGGGGCCAAGATCATTTTAAGGAGGATGGGGGAAAACTCAAGCAGCGTCTTCATTTTCATACTACACTGCCATTGTATACATATCTTAGGAATGAGTTTGAGTATGTTACTTCACTAAATGGATGTGCATTGTGGTGCAGTGAATATCGACTCTGAACAACAAATCAAGGAGAAAAGTTTGAATTCCAGTTAAATTCCTTGCATTCACTTATGCACAAATACCCTTGGGAAAGGTATTAATCTGTCTCTTCCCTCAAGTTATAGGTTAAATAATAAGACAGATTGGGTTCTATAGCCTTGGCTGGCAACCAATCTACCACAGAAAGCAATGACAACCTAATGTGGGATAATCTTCTGACCAGTCAAACATGTCTTGAAAGAGACATGATCGCCCAAAGCGTGTATCATGTATGGCACTTAACTGACTGACTTCACTAAATTAAATGAAATAACTTTTCATTAATAGTAGTGGAAGTGCTAATCTATTCTTGCCTTCTTTTCAACTCTCAAACTGTTGGAACGCAAGAAGGGTTAATTTCAAAACACAATCAAAGGGTTAATACTAACATCAATACGAGCAGAAAAGTGGGGTTTGTCCGCTCTGTTTTTTTCAAGAAATGAAAAAGGAAAGGCATAGAGAAAAATCAGAGATTGTTCAGTTTAATAAATTTTTTAAGCTTATAAAAGCGTGTGTGTGTGTGGGGGGGTTGGTTATTTCTGTAGAATCACCACTGGCCACAAAGAACAGAAACGGAATCATGATTGCCTCTGTTTGAAAGAGATACAGAAGATAAAGTGCATGGTTGTCAGCAAACAAGATAATGCAAGGTCTACCTTGATAGTGCAGTAATTTCCTTCAGGACATGGGTAATCATGGTTTCCAACAATTACTTGTCCTATGTAACTCTTGGTAAATTTTCAGACAGAACTGAGTCGAGGCCGCCGCTATGGTTAATATAGCGACGACCTCAACTGAGTACACTACCTAACCCAGGATTAAACTCACAATCACTATGTCAAACCAACACCTTAATCCATTAAGCTATTGTCCTGTAGAATAATTTTCTGCAGTTAATTTGGAGCTTTAAACCTAAACTGACTGCTGATTAAGTTTCAACTGCTGTTATATGCTGTTTTGACTCTGGCTGCTCATGTTTTTATTGCCAGAGAGCACAGCGAAAATGTTGCGATAACAACAGCGAAAATGAAAAACAATATAAACAGTGAAAATAATGATAACTCTTCATCCCAAAAACGCAGGCAAAAATTACCACTTCCATTATGCTTTTTGATAACCATTGCGGTAATTGGCACTTTCATCTCTAATTATAAACAAGCACAAATATTTGCACAAAGATGCAAAAAGAATTCTCTGAGAGCTAAAAATATCTCATGATTAAGAAGCTAAAATCTGCAGCTAAAAACATGAAAACTTTTCTGGAATCCATAGATCTTTATCTATTTTTACCATTTTACTTTTATTGTTAGAATGAGATTATGCAGAGTAGATAAACATTCAAGAGGTGAGGTAATAAGTAACATAACAGAAAATGAAACCAGCAGAATGAGTTCAAATTCTAGTCTAGTCTTTAGCCCAAATGCTATTGAAAAAAAGGCATGAATACAGTTCTTGTCTTCTCAGGTCCGCAGATGTGTGCTGTGGTGCAATGGATATCATCTCGGAATGAGAAATCGGGGAGACCAGTTCGAATACCAATTGAATTCCTTGCAATCACTTACATGCAAATACCCTTGGGAAAGGTATTAATCTGCCTCTTCCCTCCAGTTATGGGTTAAATAATAGGACAGATTGGGTTCTATAGCCTTGGATGGCAACCAGTCTACTGCAGAAAGCAATGGCAACATACCGCGGGATAATATTCTGCCCAGTCAGTCATGTCTCTTTTGAGACATGATCACCCAAGTGGGAATCCTGTATGGCACTTAACTGACTGACTTCACAGGTGTAAAGTAAATAGCAAGGTAGACTGGGCTGTCTAGTCTTCGGTGGGTGTCAATTTCAAGGAAAGAAAATTTGAAATGCTGAACTACACTCAGTCAGTTAAGTGCCATACATAATACACGTTTGGGTGATCATGTCTCAAAAGAGACATAACTGACTGGGCATAAGATTATCCCACAATAGGTTGCCATTGTTTTCTGCAGTAGACTGGTTGCTAGCCAAGGCTATAGAACACAATCTGTCCTGTTATTTGACTCATAGCTAGAGGGGGAAGAGATGTATTATATTATTATGTAGTAATTAGTGGGGGATCAGTTTATTACTTTATAACAATAGAAAACCGATCCCCTTCTTTATGCCCAGTAATGTCTTAATCATGTTTCCAACTATGATATTCAGTTAGTCAGTTAAGTGCCAAATTGGAGTAGATAGATCTATCTATCGCCCGGTTCACACTCCACCCACGTCTATTGAACAGGTTAAGAGGCTCATTCCTTATTCCCTGTTTAGGATGTGGTGTCCGGCTTTCTCTTTTCCAATCTTTTCACTCTTTTCCTTTTTTATTTTTTTTTCAATTGGAGTAGATAAACTATTGCCCGGTTCACACTCCACCCACATCTATTGAACAGGTGAAGAGGCTCATCCCTTGTTTCCTGTTTAGGATGTGGTTTCCGGCTTTCTCTTTTTCATTCTTTTTACCCTTACGTAGCCTCCTGCGCATCAGTGGCATTACCGCCTTGCTTGGGGTGATATGATTAAAAAAAAAAAAAAAAAAAATACATGATACATGCTTTGGGTGATCATGTCTAAAAAGAGACATGACTGATGGGGATAAGATTATCCTGCAGTAGGTTGCCATTGCTTTCTGTGGTACACTGGTTGCCAGCCAAGGCTATAGAACACAATCTGTCCTGTTATTTGACTCATAGCTAGAGGGGGAAGAGATGTATTATATTATTATGTAGTAATTAGTGGGGGATCAGTTTATTACTTTATAACAATAGAAAACCGATCCCCTTCTTTATGCCCAGTAATGTCTTAATCATGTTTCCAACTATGATATTCAGTTAGTCAGTTAAGTGCCATACATGATACATGCTTTGGGTGATCATGTCTAAAAAGAGACATGACTGATGGGGATAAGATTATCCTGCAGTAGGTTGCCATTGCTTTCTGTGGTACACTGGTTGCCAGCCAAGGCTATAGAACCCAATCTGTCTTCTTATTTAACCCATAACTGGAGGGAAGAGACGGATTAATAACTTTCTCAAGGATATTTGTGTGTAAATGAATGCAAGGAATTCAACTTGAATTCGAACTTGGCTCCACGATTTGTCGTTCTGAGTCAATATCCACTGCACCACAATACACACGCCACTAACTTTCTTGAAAAATGGCAACCAACAAGTATTCCCTTATTAAATATTATCATTATTCAGTGAACAAGATGACTCAAGGCATGCATTAGAGCCATGAACATTATGCAATTGAAGAAATATAATGACCTAGATAGTGTATTAATCTTCTTCTTCAGTATGTGGGTGGTCATGGTTCGCTACTATTTCCTGTCCTTTATAGCTCTTAGTAAATTTTGTATTTTCACTATCTCTTCATATATATTTTCTAACGACTATATATACAAGCTTATTAGTGAGGTTATATTCTCCTTTCATCTCTCCCACTAGCTCTCAATATATCCAGTTAGTGTGAATTTTATTTAGTATATTTCATCTTTGCACAAACTAATAACTCCTGTTCTACGAACTATTTACACAAAATCATTAGATAGGTTATAGTCTCCTTTCTTCTCTCCCTTTTGCCTTCAATATGTCCAGTTAGTGTCAAATTGTCTTAATAATTTTAGTTATCTCACTATCTCTACTCACTCCAGTTTTACCATCCATTTACACAAGTTCATTAGGTAGGTAATTTTATGAAATCACTTTTTTTCTTGACTTCCTGTGTGTATCACAATCTCCTAATGAATTTTATCTTTTCTTTATCTCTTCTAATCCCTGCTCAGGCAACCATTTATACAAGCTCATGAGATTGGTTATGTGCTGCTTTCCTCTCTCTGTGTTGCCTTCAATATGTCCTGTGAGTGTCAAACTCTCTTAGTAAATTTTTTCTTTTCTTTATCTCTCCTAATCCCTGTTCTGCCAACCATTTAGACAAGCTCATTAGATTGGTTATGTGCTGCTTTCCTCTCTCTGTGTTGCCTTCAATATATCCTGTGAGTGTCAAATACTCTTAGTAAATTTTGTCTTTTCTTTATCTCTCCTAATCCCTGTTCTGCCAACCATTTAGACAAGCTCATTAGATTGGTTATGTGCTGCTTTCCTCTCTCTGTGTTGCCTTCAATATGTCCTGTGAGTGTCAAATACTCTTAGTAAATTTTGTCTTTTCTTTATCTCTCCTAATCCCTGTTCTGCCAACCATTTACACAAGCTCATTAGATTGGTTATGTGCTGCTTTCCTCTCTCTGTGTTGCCTTCAATATGTCCTGTGAGTGTCAAACTCTCTTAGTAAATTTTTTCTTTTCTTTATCTCTCCTAATCCCTGTTCTGCCAACCATTTACACAAGTTCATTAGGTAGGTTATGTGCTGCTTTCCTCTGTCCTCTTGCCTTCAATATATCCTGTGAGTGTCAAACTCTCTTAGTAAATTTTTTCTTTTCTTTATCTCTCCTAATCCCTGTTCTGCCAACCATTTACACAAGTTCATTAGGTAGGTTATGTGCTGCTTTCCTCTGTCCTCTTGCCTTCAATATATCCTGTGAGTGTCAAACTCTCTTAGTAAATTTTTTCTTTTCTTTATCTCTCCTAATCCCTGTTCTGCCAACCATTTACACAAGTTCATTAGATTGGTTATGTGCTGCTTTCCTCTCTCTGTGTTGCCTTCAATATGTCCTGTGAGTGTCAAACTCTCTTAGTAAATTTTTTCTTTTCTTTATCTCTCCTAATCCCTGTTCTGCCAACCATTTACACAAGTTCATTAGATTGGTTATGTGCTGCTTTCCTCTCTCTGTGTTGCCTTCAATATGTCCTGTGAGTGTCAAACTCTCTTAGTAAATTTTTTCTTTTCTTTATCTCTCCTAATCCCTGTTCTGCCAACCATTTACACAAGTTCATTAGATTGGTTATGTGCTGCTTTCCTCTCTCTGTGTTGTCTTCAATATGTCCTGTGAGTGTCAAATTCTCTTAGTAAATTTTTTCTTTTCTTTATCTCTTCTAATCCCTGTTCTGCCAACTATTTACGCAAGCTCATTAGATTGGTTATGTGCTGCTTTCCTCTCTCTGTGTTGCCTTCAATATGTCCTGTGAGTGTCAAATTCTCTTAGTAAATTTTGTCTTTTCTTTATCTCTCCTAATCCCTGTTCTGCCAACCATTTACGCAAACTCATTAGATAGGTTATGTGCTGCTTTCCTCTCTCTTGACCTGTGAGTGTCCTGTGAGTGTCAAATTCTTTTAGTAAATTTTGTATTTTTACTATCTCTCCTCATCTCTGTCTACCAACTATTTATACTAGCTTATTAGATAGATTATCCTCATTTCATTGATATTCTTTATCATCTTGTTGAAAAATGTTCCATTGAGGTCTGTTCCTGGATGAAAGCTGGCATTGAAGCTAATGTACCAGCATGGAAATACTAAGAGAAACCACTAAGAGAAATCTTCTCCTTGTTCAGCTGTTCAGCTGCTATAGCCCACAGGAATCACTTCTTCCAGTTATACCACAGTAACATGTCTGATTGTAAAAATGACTCTTTGTCACTGCTGATAATGAGTGTAAGCATCTCCTCAAAGTTGTAAAGTCCCTATTCACTGATAGAATGTGACACTGTATTGTAAGTTCGGTTCTAGAGAATGCTTGCAGGTCTGTAATCGTGTATTAAACAAAAGCAAATCCTCAGCCCCTCATCTTTTTAAATGACTTTAAGTGTTGTCATCTACTACAGATGTCATCTCTCTTTAATCTGGTGAATTGGTAAATAAAAAGATGAAAAATACGAGTTACATTTGGTTGTAACAGCAAAGCTGGAAATGAAAAAAAATAAAAAAGAAGATTTTGAAGATCCTCTTCAATTTTCTTTCACACAAAGCCCAATTTATATATATATATATATATATACTAGCAGTATAGCCCGGCGTTGCTCGGGTGTAATGAAAGCTTTAAAACTAATCCATGGTCCTGGTGCTCAGACCCAGCATAAAGAATATTTGAAATAATAAAGTAATTGCGACAATTTACCAATCGCACCTTATATATATATATATATATATATATATATATATATATATATATATACTAGCAGTATAGCCCGGCGTTGCTCGGGTGTAATGAAAGCTTTAAAACTAATCCATGGTCCTGGTGCTCAGACCCAGCATAAAGAATATTTGAAATAATAAAGTAATTGCGACAATTTACCAATCGCACCTTATATATATATATATATATATATATATATATATATATATATACTAGCAGTATAGCCCGGCATTGCTCGGGTGTAATGAAAGCTTTAAAACTAATCCATGGTCCTGGTGCTCAGACCCAGCATAAAGAATATTTGAAATAATAAAGTAATTGCGACAATTTACCAATCGCACCTTATATATATATATATATATATATATATATATATATATATATACTAGCAGTATAGCCCGGCATTGCTCGGGTGTAATGAAAGCTTTAAAACTAATCCATGGTCCTGGTGCTCAGACCCAGCATAAAGAATATTTGAAATAATAAAGTAATTGCGACAATTTACCAATCGCAATTATATATATATATATATATATATATATATATACTAGCAGTATAGCCCGGCGTTGCTCGGGTGTAATGAAAGCTTCAAAACTAATCCATGGTCCTGGAGCTCAGACTCTTTGGATGTTGGCACGAAAGACTAAAAAGCAATAGTTGTTTCAAGTTAATGCGAAACCGTAAACTGAAAGAAAAATGAATGGATGTAAGTCAAATTTTGATTTCCTGGTATCGATATCAAATAAGTTTTTTTCGTCGTAAACTGAATTTTGAAGGCTAAAGAAATCCTCTGAGTAAATGGTATCATGGTTGAGACTAAGAACTACAATTATACCTACTTAGAGCCAAACCTGAAGCAAAAACTAAAATAAAAGAGCTGAAAAAAAATACAGACATACAGGCATATAAACAGACACACGCACAAACATCTTGCCTTTTATATATATATATTTCTGCACTATTGTAAGAACTGCAACCTTGAAACTTCTGAATATAATTTCTTATGTCTTTGTCTATGAGTGCATCAAATTTGATTAAAATTAGACCACTCCTTCTATAACCCGATTTTTTCAATTTTCGATATTTATCGGGGGTACCTCAATACAAAACTGAGCTAAGAACACTTGCAGATGCTTATAGTACAACTGTGTAAATTTTCAAGAAAATCGGTTCAGCCATTTCAGAGTCTATCAGTAACGGACACACACACAGACACACATATACACACACAGAGACAAAGTTCCATTTATAGGTTCGCATCCCACCCATGTCTATTGAACAGGTGAAGAGGCTCATCCCTTGTTCCCTGTTTAGGGTGTGGTTTCCGGCTTTCTCTTTTCCAATCTTTTCACTCTTTTCTTTTTCAATTGGAGTAGATAGACTAATCTATCGCCCGGTTCACACTCCACCCTCGTCTATTGAACAGGTGAAGAGGCTCTTGCCTTGTTCCCTGTTTAGGATGTGGTTTCCGGCTTTATCTTTTCCACTCTTTTCACTCTTACGTAGCCCCCTGCGCTTCAGTGGCGTTACCGCCTTGCTCCGGGTGATATGATTAAAAAAAAAAAAAAAAAAATGTGTTTAGATGAGAAAAACTGTAAATTCTCATTTTCTGTAAATTCTGAGTTAGTGAGGTTCGTAACATCACTCTTAGCCACTGTTCTCTCTAATATTTACATGGTGTGAAACTATTTTTTATTGAAAAGAAAAGGGTCTTTCTTTTTCTGGTCCGCCCATTTATAAATTCCATTTGGCGTGAATTTGTCATTCTGTTTTACCGCCACAAAAAACGGGAGATCCAATATGCTCGTTTTATAACGACAAAAATAATCGACATTTTATTTTAAAATTTTATATTTAACAATAAAAATGACTAAACCCCTAAAAAGATTATTACTTGATTATGTTAAGACAATCACACAAGATTACAACGGATTATGAATTAACATGTCTGGAATTTAAAACAAAGCCGTGCTATTAAAATATTCGCCATCAATGTCGTCTGCTTGGCACTATTTACAGACATCGGCATGCGCTTTAGTTAATTGTTTTACTACAGACTGTTGTCATGGTTACTAGACCGAATCACCGTTTCTGTAGGTTTGAAAGACACGGACTCTTCGCATTAAAAAATAATCCGTTTTTTATTTATTTCGTTTTGCGGTTCACTCGTGTCTTGTACTTATGAATATTTTTTTTTCGACTTGGGTCTTGTTCTGTCGTTTCATATTTTGTTCAGTTGTAGGTTTTTCTATTTGTTTTAGTTTAAAATTAATGCTTATTTTTTTTAGTGTATTTTAATTTTTTTTAAATAAATAGGTTATTTGTTTTGTTGTAGTGTTAATTTGTTAAATTTCTTCATATTTTTTTCTTTTTTTCGGTGTGCTTGTTTTGAAATTTAGTTGTCTGGTTGAATTTAAATCCTTTTATTTATAAATGATTTTTACTTAAAATGAGGGAAAAAAAGAAGAAGCAAAGCAATGAGGAAGAAAGCGGTAACAACAGAATCGACAGAAAATAGTAGCAGCTTGACAATTATAGTCCCTTCTTTAGTCTTCTGTTTACTATAGTCTTGACATTTTTCTTCCTTTTTTTAATCCCGTATAATTTTCACCCCTTGTTTTTAATATTTCAAAAGGATTTTTAAAGACCCTTTAAAAACAACGGTTATTTATTTTGAAAGAGAGAAGTATTTTTTTCGAATGACCCAAGTCATTTTTTATTTTTATGGTTCGATCTCTTCCGTTCGTCTTTAAAAAAAGAAAAACAAAACATTTACAAAAAAAAAACAAAAAAAAAAAATAACACGGATGGTAAAATTACCTAAAAAATGCAGGTAAGTAAATTTAATATAAAAATATACAATCTTTTTTCTTTTTTTCCTTTTCAACTCTGTATTTTTAAATTTTATTAACTCAACACAACCACCGACTCCAAAAAAGAAAAAGATTGTTCGTTTTTTTTTTCTTGTTTTTTATTACAATATTTTATTTTTACCTATTTAATTTTATTTTGGCAACTGGATTATTTTTAATTTACTTTAATTTAAATACAACTTTCTTTTTATTTAATTTAATTTATCTGAAAAGTAAAAAAAAAACACTTCAATTCAAATGATTTTGCTGATGTATACGTTTTTTTTAATGTATTTCGATTTAATTAGCGGATGGTGGGGAATAATTTACAAAATAAAATCAAAGTCTATGAATAAACTCCAATTCCTAATATATATATATATATATGAGTTAGGGCAAAAATAAATTGCCCGTAAATGATTCGAAACAAAAATTAGCAAGTGCTTCAATTTCGACCGGTTACAATATTTCCTTTTATGCCTTCCTTTTTTCTTTTTAAGTTTTAATAATAATTAAAAATGTAACTTAATTTATTTAATTAATAAGTTAGATTTAAAGAAATATGTAAATAAATTAACCAACAACGAAGTAAGTAAAAATAAGAAAAAAAATATATCTACCTACAGATTTTTTTATTTTTTTTATTCTTGATTTGCCCCAGGTGCGTGTTAGTGTTAATTTTTTAAAAAATGTCAGTTTTACCTTTACATTTTTATTCCAGACATTTTTTTTTTAATTAGAAAAGCTAATCGCAGGTAATTTCAGTGCTGGGTCGAGCGGTTAATCACTGAGGTGACAAAATTCCAATTAATGTGAACTGTGAAATAAAAAAAAATATTTCATTTTAGGAGCACGTTGTCTACATTCGTTTATCAACAGATACACATTCAGATGTGTGTAAATTACTGTTTAGTGTTTTATCATAAAAAATGAGTTTAAGACGAAATATTTTTAAAACAAATTATCTTTGATAATTATTTACAAAAGTAGATATCTTTATTTAGTTTTAAAAATAAATATGCAACCACAGTTAATTTTTTAATTCTTTTTTTTTTAAATAGCCCATGAATAATTACAATATTTTCATTAATTGGACACACCCTTACTGAGTACTTTTTTAAAAAAGGGTTGTTAAAATTAATTTTAAAATTAAGCATAAAAAAAGCTAAAATTGTTTCTTATTAAATACAAAAACATTTTTAAAAAATTGTAGCACTTAAGGTTAAATTTACTTGGTATTTAAATTGCTAAGAAAAAAATTGGGGTCCTGTGCAAAATTAAAAACCCTCTGAATGACTCATCTGATAAGGAAGTGTTGAAATGTAGTAAAAAAGCATTTATTTTGTTTTGTTTTTGGGATGTGTAAGGTAAATACCTCTCTCTTTTTCTCGTTAAAAATGAATTCCTGAGGTAAAAATGAATATATTGTGATTTGTGAATACATGTACACTCGCACCTCATGGGAATGTAATGGCTAACGAGCAGGACTTTGCAAATCCTTTCTAATATTGAGCGGTAAGTTCAATCCTGTCTACCACCATAACTGTGGTCCTGCACCCAAACTAAGGCATAGTCAGGGCAATGTATGGTTTCTAGAAAAGAATGTTTTGCTTTTGATGGATATAAAATTTAAAAAGTAAAACACAAAATACATTTTTTTCATTTTTTGTATTGAGAGAAAAAAAAAAGATTCAAGATTGCAATTTATTATTTAACAAACCACTGGAAAAGCTAGTGTAGTGTATCATTCTTTTCTTTTTCTCTGTCTATCTATAATAATAATCTATCGATCTCTATATCTCTTTTAGTTGATACTTCTCTCTCTCTAGAGACTCTATTCTCTTGCTATTTAGTCTCCAGACCTAGAGAAAGTAATAGAACAGGTAAAAAACAAAAAATACTGTGAAAGTTTTAAGACTAAAAGTCGATAGACACTTAGTTTTTTTCCTACCTGTTCTTTCTTTACTTATCTTAAATTTTATAATTCATCTTGTCGGATTTCAATCCATTTATATGTATATATATATATATATATATATGTGTGTGTGTGTGTTAGTATATATGTGTGTGTGTGTTAGTGTATATGTGTGTGTGTTAGTGTATATATATATATATATATATGTGTGTGTTAGTATATATATATATATGTGTGTGTTAGTATATATATATATGTGTGTGTTAGTATATATATATATGTGTGTGTTTATATATATATATATGTGTGTGTTAGTATATATATATATATGTGTGTGTTAGTATATATATATATATGTGTGTGTTAGTATATATATATATGTGTGTGTTATGTGTGTTTGTTAGTATATATATATGTGTGTGTTAGTATATATATATGTGTGTGTTAGTATATATATATGTGTGTGTGTTAGTATATATATGTGTGTGTGTGTGTTAGTATATATGTGTGTGTGTGTGTTAGTATATATGTGTGTGTGTGTGTTAGTTATATATGTGTGTGTGTGTGTTAGTATATATATATATGTGTGTGTGTGTTAGTATATGTGTGTGTGTTAGTATATGTGTGTGTGTGTTAGTATATATATGTGTGTGTGTGTTAGTATATATGTGTGTGTGTGTTAGTATATATGTGTGTGTGTGTTAGTATATATATATATGTGTGTGTGTGTGTGTGTTAGTATATATATGTGTGTGTGTGTTAGTATATATATATGTGTGTGTGTTAGTATATATATATATATGTGTGTGTTAGTATATATATATATGTGTGTGTGTTAGTATATATATATATGTGTGTGTGTTAGTATATATATGTGTGTGTGTGTGTTAGTATATATGTGTGTGTGTGTTAGTGTATATGTGTGTGTGTTAGTGTATATATATATATATATATGTGTGTGTTAGTATATATATATATGTGTGTGTTTATATATATATATATATATGTGTGTGTTAGTATATATATATATGTGTGTGTTTATATATATATATATGTGTGTGTTAGTATATATATATATATGTGTGTGTTAGTATATATATATATGTGTGTGTGTAGTATATATATATATATATGTGTGTTAGTATATATATATGTGTGTGTTATGTGTGTAAGTATATGTATATATATATGTTAGTATATATATATGTGTGTGTTAGTATATATATATATGTGTGTGTGTGTGCATATATATGTGTGTGTTAGTATATATGTGTGTGTGTTAGTATATATGTGTGTGTGTGTGTTAGTATATATGTGTGTGTGTGTGTTAGTATATATATATATATGTGTGTGTGTGTTAGTATATATATATGTGTGTGTGTGTTGGTATATGTGTGTGTTAGTATATATATGTGTGTGTGTTAGTATATATATATATGTGTGTGTGTGTTAGTATATATATATATGTGTGTGTATAGGTATATATATGTGTGTGTGTTAGTATATATATATATGTGTGTGTGTGTTAGTATATATATATATATATATATATATATATATATATATATATATATATATATATATATATATATATATATGTGTGTGTGTTAGTATATATATATATATGTGTGTGTTAGTATATATATGTGTGTGTTAGTATATATATATATGTGTGTGTTAGTATATATATATGTGTGTTAGTATATATATGTGTGTGTGTGTTAGTATATATATATGTGTGTGTATATGTTAGTATATATATATGTGTGTGTTAGTATATATATATGTGTGTGTTAGTATATGTGTGTGTGTTATATATATATGTGTGTGTGTTAGTATATATATATGTGTGTTAGTATATATATATATATATATATATGTGTGTGTGTGTTAGTATATATATATGTGTGTGTGTGTTAGTATATGTGTGTGTGTGTGTTAGTATATATATATGTGTGTGTGTGTTATATATATATATATATATATGTGTGTGTTAGTATATATATATATATATATGTGTGTGTGTGTGTAATGTATAATATATATCTGTATATGTGTGTGTATATATATATATGTGTGTGTGTATCATCCGCCGACAGTCCTGTATCACAGCTTGTCAGTAAGGTCGGACATCCGATTGCTTCCAGCTAGGATTGAAACCCGACCGGTTTGACATAAAAGATTCTCGATCTTAGCTGATCGATGTTACTTACCTTCAGCATCCTGGCTCCAGAGAGTTTCGGTGGCGGACCTGTCCGTCCACTCTTCAGTGGGGTATTAGCAATTGACTCCTTAAGTTATATATTTCTCGATTTTTCTAAATCTTACTCTCTTTCTCTCTAGGTCTTTCTTATTATTAATTTCGCTACTTAAAAGCAGAAACAACTCAAATACATGTGCCCAATAAAAATATTTTTACTTTACTTACTCTCTCCATACGCACGTATATACAAGTTTTCCTTTTGTCTTTTTCTTTCATAATCTCTTTTACCTGATACATTTTCTTCGACATTTCTCGAGTACACAGACACTTACCTGCAGACATAGTTTATAAAAACTGGGCTTCTACTTTAAATACGGGTATCCGCTTAAAAATAACGTTTGCCTTTGAGGTAAATTAAAATCTTTTTTTCTCAAATGCATAAAATCTCTCTAGAGTGATAGAGGTAGGTAAAAACACTAATTAATATTTCTCCATCCAGTTCCTATCATAAGCAGAAAATAACCCCCTCCCGCAAAAAACAAAAAACAAAAAAAACGTACACTCCAGGATTTAAATGATTTTTAAAATTGTTTTATCCTTTCATTATTTTAAAAGCCGAAATATTATCTGAGGTTTTAAAAGTTTAAAAAAAATCGATTGCTTTTTTGGTTTATTAGACTTCGACGTTAAAAAGTTCTTGAAAATGGAAGAGAAAAATGAATCCATTGTTGCATTTTAATTTTATCAACACAATTGAAAAACTGAGATTGTAGTTATTGAAATAGATTTTGTTGAATTTTTTTACCATTTTCCTTAGACAAGTGCAAGTCTTTTTGTAAAAAAAAAATGTAAATGAATGATTTTAAAAAAAAAAGTTATTTCAAGTTGGAAAAATATTTAAATATTAAACTTTGTTCAGCACAGAATTTTTCTAGAATAGAAAAATAAAGTTTAATTCTTCAAATAAAAATAAAAAAAAACAGGGGATCGTTGTAAAAAAAGATTTAAAAAAAATGAAAATTATAGATTTTATTTATTTTATTATAAAATAAATAAAATCTATATCTCTCTCGGTTCCTTTAAAACTTAAAAAAAAACATAGTCGTTTTAAATTAAAACTTAACTGTTATAAGAATAAAATTAATTTGTCGACATGAATATTTAGGAAGAATTATCATGAGAATCGGTTATTTATTTAGAAAAGAAGGATAATTAAGTCGGAATAATTGATTACCCCACACACAGTTATCAACAAGTCTGTTTTCAAGAGTTTTAATTTTTAAAAAGAAAGGTGGTTAGACATTTGAAACTGTTTCTTTTTTGTTTGTCATTGAGATCACCTCAAATCATCCTCTCTTCCACCCTTAAAAAAACAAGACAACCCTTGATTTGTCATCTGTCAAGTGTCAATGTCACCTGAATATGTTTATCATCACAATGTTCGCTTTTTATTTCTTTCCCCTCTTTTTTTTTTTAAACTTTACCTTGCCTCATATTACTTACTAGTTACAAATTACATTTAATCTCAAAGGTTCTGAGCAAATAAAAATAAAACAAAAAATCTGTTTAATTTTCTCCTATTTCACCCTCCCACAAAAAAAGAATCGTTTTTTACTTTTTCTTCCTTTTTTAATTCTGTAGAAATCTCGTTTTCTAGTGATTCTTTTCAAAAATTGAAAAAGAAAAATAACAATTATGAAATAAATAATGAAAACAAATTCGCAACCAGATCTTTGATATTGGGGAGCGGGGAATCACACAACAGAACTGCTTACGGCATTATGATCATGTGATTTTTAGCGCGCTTTGCTTTCTGATTCTTAAATTGTGTTGTTGAGGAAGGGATTCTACATGCGAGAGAAATGACTCTTGGCTGTGGAATTGATTTGAAAAAAGAAAAATTGCATCAAAATTCATGGGATTTTTCGTTTTTTAATTTGTCCAAATTTCCAAATTCTTTGATTTTTAAAGAAAATAAATCTTTTATAGATGTGAGACGAATAAATTTATATTTACAAAATTTAAAAAAAAAAAGTTACTATTTTTTTTTTTTTTTTTTTTTTTAAATTTGTAAAATATTTCTTATAATGAAAATTTTGGAAAAAAAAATCGATCATGAAATAATTATTTCATTGCAATCGAAATTAAATTCTGTGTCACAATTTTTTTAATTTGAGTTTTAACTTTAAAATTGTTTCAGAGAAATATTAAAATCTTTTGATCTGTCAAAATCCCTCTCTGTAATCTCTCTTCTCTTTCCCTCTCGATATCTACCTCCCCACTCAGTCGGATTACTGTACAAGGCCACTTTATTGTGGGATCTCTGATACTCTGCTCTTTGTTTCCTCTCTATCCGAAGGCAGACAGTCCGACGGGGTTATGTTGAAGTGGCACACACACACACACACACACACACACACATATATATGAAATGATTTGTTTGAACATTATTTTTGATCAATACTCGTATTTAACTTAAATGCTTAAATAATTTTCTGTTTAATCAAACAGTATATTTATTTCTACCGTCCTGATTTATAAATTTTTGTTACGAATTTTTTTTTTTTTTAATCATATCACCCCAAGCAAGGCGGTAACGCCACTGATGCGCAGGGGGCTACGTAAGGGTAAAAAGAATGGAAAAGAGAACGCCGGAAACCGCATCCTAAACAGGAAACAAGGGATGAGCCTCTTCACCTGTTCAATAGATGTGGGTGGAGTGTGAACCGGGATGTGTCTCATTTGGCGTTGTTTGTTGATTTTTTTTTTTTCAACTGCACAGTATATTAGGGTCAGTTGGGCACCTTCTGTGAGAACAGAGCAGGATTCAGAAAGAGTTGAATGAGTCTCGTGGTGATTGGAGTGATCACTACTAATGAGTCAGTTATGCCTCTCTATTCGTTTTCCCACGGGGCGCCAGACTCAACACGGAGGTATACATCATGTGTCTTAAGGAGGTAGTGTTCCCCTGAGTCATAAGGGTGGCTGCTAGGGTTAGTTGTGGAGTAAATGACATCCCGGTAACACAAATGAACGAGAAAATATGCTTTAAATAAAGAACAGTTCAGAATTATGATTCTTGATCCGTCAGTAAGTTAACTTAAGTGCTATACGTGATACACACTTTGGGCGATCATGTCTCGAAAGAGGCATGACTGACTGGGCAGAAGATTATCCCGCAGTAGGTTGCCATTGCTTTCTGCAGTAGACTGCTTGCCGGCCAAGGCTATAGAACCCAATCTGTTCTGTTATTTAACCCATAACTGGAAGGAAGAGACGGATTACCTTTCCCAAGGATATTTGTGCGTAAGTGAATGCAAGGAATTCAATCGGAATTCGAGCTCGGCTCCTCGATTTGTCGTTTCAAGTCGATATCTACTGCACCACAATGCACATTCGATATAGTTCTTGATAGTATTCATTAAAGTACTGTTTGAGTCAGTAGAATTAATGCCGACGAGGAATAGAAACTTATGCAGAGTAGGAAAAATACGTTTTTTTTTTCTTTTATTGCTGAACTCATAAGTGACTATGAGAATTTAAAACCACGTTGGTGTATTTTTTTTTCTTTGCTGTGCATAAAGAAAAAATAAAAATAAATATGGAAGAATTATTAGCCCCAGTGGAAAAAATACAACAGTTGTTGGAACTCCAGAAACAACAACAGAAGTTAACTGAAATACAGTATTTACATTCTTAGGACTAATGTCCTCATCTTTGTTGCCATTTGTACGACGTTTCGACCGTTGTACGCTCCGGCCTTCTTCAGGTGCTAGGAATTTCGAACCGAACCCTTTATTACAATCACTAGGGTATATCATTTTCATTTCTTGCGTAGTAATGTCTCGATTGGAAATCATGAGTTATCTCCCTCTAACCCTGCAAGTTACTTGTTCACCACTGCTGCAGCCTAGTATTAAACTTACACCTCTTTGGGTCAAGTCACAGGAACTAACCAACGGCTGTATTCAATGGGCCATGTTCTTAATTCCTAGCACCTGAAGAAGGCCGAACAACCGAAACTTCGTACAAATGGCAACAAAGATGAGGACAATAGTCCGAATAATATAAAATACTGCCTCATCTCAGAAATATAGACGCAATTAAAGTAATTAAGCAGAAAATTCTCTAATTTATTTAATTCCCGACGCGGTGGCTAATACCATAGCTGACTTCACATGCAATAGATGATGGAATTACCTTTATTTTATTTTTTAGAAATGAGCATATTTACACATGTGTAGTTGTTGGGAAGACAAAAAATTAATTTGCTTTGAAGAAACGGTAAATTTTTTAATTAAATATTTTTAACGAGAAAAGTTCGTTATTAAATACTCGTTAGAAAAGTATGGATCTGACAAAAAAAGCTTACCATTTTTGAATTAACAAAGTGTGAAAGATTCAAATTAAACTGGCTGTTCTCGAAGAAAAAATCGTCCATAGCATAACGATTGAAAAAAAAAAAATGACAAGAAACTAAAAATTTGTGTGATAAATAAAAATTAATAATATGGATGTAAAAAAGAATACAACTAAACACTGAGTGATATCACAATAATCAACGAAGCCACAGAAAAACAAACAAAAGACCTATGCTAAAAAGAATTTCGAAAATCGTATGTGTTAAAAAGTTAATACAAACTTACTCAGTACTGACTGGATGAAATTATGGGATTTACCTAAATATTTATTGCAAAAATATAAAAGACCAGTGACCAGTTTAAAACAAAACAATGTGAACATTTAAATGAAGAACCGAAAAAATGTTTTCCGGATATTCTGTCAGATTTTTTTTTTAATCATATCACCCCGAGCAAGGCGGTAACGCCACTGATGTGCAGGGGGCTACATAAGATTGAAGAGATTGGAAAAGAGAAAGCCGGAAACCGCATCCTAAACAGGAAACAAGGGATGAGCCTCTTCACCTGTTCAATAGACGTGGGTGGAGTGTGAACCGGGCGATAGTTTAGTCTATCTACTTCAATTAGTCTTATGTTATTGGGTCAGTGTTTCAAAGTCAAAGCAAAATTTCAAGTGACCCCTCCCCCCAAATAAAAACGGTCGACGCCAGTATTTAAAACGAAAGTAGTGCACCGTTCACAGCATTGAAATCAAATCGACGAAGTTTTAGACAGGCTTGAAAAAAAAAATGGGTGTAATTGAATTTCTGCCCGAATATAGGCTCTCGAAAGCTCTTAAAACCCGACCTTGTGCCCGTCCCACATGTGTGGGAAGGACTTTGGTAAATAAATACCCAGAGGACCGCTCGAATTCGACCTTGTCTGACTCTTTGTCTTCAGGTGGGGAACGACACAGATGAGGCTCTGTCTACAGACAGAGCTTCGGCTGTGGAAAATAGACAAGAACTTTATCCCGCGTATGCAGGGTCTGAGTAAATTTTGTCTGTGTGTACGCGCTCGGAAATCCTACCCCTAAAAACTGAACTTGTATTGCATCCTATCTCAGTGGGGTGGATTTAGATAAATATCCAGAATTTCGCTAAATTTTGAAACTGTCAATCAAGCTTCGGGCAGAGTTCGACTTGGTCAGATCTGGGAAAAATAGACGTGTATGGATGAGCCCGATTCCGCATATGTGGGTGTTGGATAAATTTTTAACCCTCAACCCAAGTGTACCCGACCTTGTATCACATTCCGTCCCAGTGGAGAGATTTTAGGTAAATATTTAGTTTCAAGAGAGTTCTGATAGAGTACCGTAGGAGTCAGTCGATAATCATATTATCATCACTGTTAGTGATGTGTTATAAGTCTGGCAACAGGACTTTGAATCATGACACGCAAGCAGGAGAACCCAGTCATGGTTGTCAAACAATTTTGGGGGCCATAACACTCCTTAGACCTCTCCACCTAACACATCTGATTGCAAGCCTCTTGTTTGTGTGTTGGACACAGTTGAGCAAGAGACCAACAAAATTCTTTGTGACACCAAAGATGAACTGAAGGTAAGGATTATGGCAGCATTCACCAATTTAAACAAGACTTTCTAGAAGAGTTGCAGGAGATTCCAAAATTGTCTGGAGGCCATGGTTGAAGCCAATTGAAATTTTATTGAATAAATTTACTCTTTGGTATTCCATGATATTTTTGATTAATTTTGGTAAATATATCTGTTAAAATTTTATTTCTGATTTTTTTTTTTTATCTTGGTGTCTATTCAATTCTGTGTATATACAGGGTGCTGTGTGTAAATTTTTAATTTTGTGCATGCACATTGTTTTTGATTTTGTCAACTGCACAGTATAGTAGGGTTAGTTGGGCACCAGCTATGAGAAAAAGAGATCCATGATACAATTCACTCAGCAAGAAATTTGCAAATGGCATGCAGTACTGCTTGGCATTTGTACTGAGGACAATGCAGAGAATTCGGAAAGAGTTGGATAAATCTAATGGTCATGATTGGTGTGATCAGTAGTGATGGCGACACTATGCCTAGATTCATTCCCTCACGGGGCCTCAGCCTCAACACGGGGAGGCCGACATCAAGGGCCTTGAAAAGGTACTGCTGCCCTGGGTCAAGAGGGTGGCTAATGGAAGACCCTATGTCTGGCAATAGGACTCTGCACCATGCTGCACATGTAGAACCAGGTCATGACTATCAGACAATTTCTGCGGCCACATCTCCCCTGACATCTGGCCATCTAACACCCCAGACTGCAACCCCCTTGATTGTGTGGCACAGTTGAGTGAGAGACCAACAAAATTCTTTGTGACACCAAAGATGAACTGAAGGTAAGGATTATGGCAGCATTCACCAATTTAAACAAGGAGACTTTCTAGAAGAGTTGCAGGAGATTCCAAAATTGTCTGGAGGCCATGGTTGAAGCCAATTGAAATTTTATGGAATAAATAAATAGACTGTGCGTTATGGTACAGTGGATATCGGTTGGAAACGAGAAATCGGAGAGTCGAGTTCAAATTCCAGTTGAATTCGTTGCATTCACTTACGCGCAAATACCCTTGGGAAAGGTATTAATTTGCCTCCAACTATGGGTTAAATAACAAGATTGGGTTCTATAGCCTTGGTTGGCAATCGGTCTACTGCAGAAAGCAACCTACTGCGGGAAAATATTCTGCCCAGTCTGACTGATACTCTTCACTATTTAAAGATATTTTTGTGTAATTTTGGTATATATATATATTTTTTTTTAATCATATCACCCCAAGCAAGGCGATAACGCCACTGATGCGCAGGGGGTTACGTAAGAGTAAAAAGATTGGAAAGGAGAAAGCTGGAAACCGCATCCTAAACAGGAAACAAGGGATGAGCCTTTTCACCTGTTCAATAGACGTGGGTGGAGTGTGAACCGGGCAATAGTTTAGTCTATCTACTCCAATTGTAAAAAAATAAAGATTGAAAAGATTGGAAAAGAGAAAGTCGGAAACCACATCCTAAACAGGGAACAAGGGATGAGCCTTTTCACCTGTTCAATAGACGTGGGTGGAGTGTGAACCGGGCAATAGTTTAGTCTATCTACTCCAATTGTAAAAAAATAAAGATTGAAAAGATTGGAAAAGAGAAAGTCGGAAACCACATCCTAAACAGGGAACAAGGGATGAGCCTCTTCACCTGTTCAATAGACGTGGGTGGAGTGTGAACCGGGCAATAGTTTAGTCTATCTACTCCAATTGTAAAAAAATAAAGATTGAAAAGATTGGAAAAGAGAAAGCCGGAAACCACATCCTAAACAGGGAACAAGGGATGAGCCTTTTCACCTGTTCAATAGACGTGGGTGGAGTGTGAACCGGACAATAGTTTAGTCTATCTACTTCAAATTGGAGTAGATAGTCTCCAATGTTAAGATTAGATGTCTGTTTTCATTTTTGCGTAATTTAAACGTTAATTCATCGATCGCACCCTGTAATCTATTCGCTCAATCGCACTTTGTGTGTGTGTGCGCGCGCGCGTTGTAATCATTTCACTTCATGCAAGGATGGGATGGCTCTGGTACACAAGGGGTTACAGAGTGTGTAAGAAAATAGGTATATAGGGGGTAAGCACAGGATAAGAGATGAATGGGATTCTGGAAGGTAGCTGGCGATTGACGTTAAATTTTGGAAGATTGCACTTATCAGGGAAGCAATTAAAAAGAGTGTTCCACAGGTGGGAAGTGCGAGAAGAAGAAAAAAAAACTGTTGGCGTAGAAGTAGCAGTTACGTTTAACTATCTCAACGGTAAAAGGGGTGGGACCTGAAAGCCAATCTCGTTCTGGCTTGTAGCACGCTTGAATTCATGTAGTCGGAGCACGATTTTTTCCCCCGGCATTTTGTTCAAATAAAAAAATGACTCTTCATTTTGTATTATCATTCAGTTAAAATTGCCTTAAAAATCAGTTTGGGGGTCGTTTTGTTTCTAGGGATCAAAATATTTTCCCGAAATGAAAAATTCAAAGTGAATAAATTAAAAATTCTACCTTTACTTGGGACATGTTCCTTTTATTTTATTTTTAAATGTAATTTTCACAGTACACCAGCATAACCTTTTAAACAAAACCAGACAGGCAGAAAACAGTTTCTTATCTTGTGTGTGTCTGCAGCCCATGAATAATAAATTAGCTTTATGACTCGTTTGACAAACAAAAAGGATATATATTTTTTCTTCCTTCCTTTTTGTAGCTTTAAAAAAATATAGTGCATGATATTTTTTTTTTTTTTTTTTTTTTTTTTTCGGCATTTGACATTTTGGTCCCGATGAATGAAAAAAAAATGTGATATTTAAAATTTACTAATTTTTAATTGGTTAACTTGAATTAAAATATGGAGGCTTAATTATATTTTCTTTTTTTCATTATTTGTCGCAAATGCCAAATCGTAAAAAAGACAAATAAAAAAACATTTGTTTTTAGCTTTTTTTTTTCCTTTTTTCTTACATCTTTTTTTAAATATTTTTATTTTGATAAATGACAATTTTTACTGCAAGTGCAAATGAAGAAAAAACTTTTTTTTTCTTTCTGGTAAAAAATTCATTAAGTTTGTAGTTATTTCGCCTCTAGTGACTGTCCTGGTGATATATTGTGGAGGATAATCGATCAATGATTTATTTATTCGTTTATTGGGGTAGGGGGGGGGTTATGGTGGTGCGTGTGTGCAAAACTGTGTATTTGGTCATGCTAATACTTTCGAGAAGAAAAAAAAATTGCACACCCACTTTTCAATCTCCGTTTGTGGCTTGGGAATTTATGGTAATACTGTTGACCGAAATATTCAGTTCAAAGTCAGACCATGTATATATCTTGTGAATTAATTTCAAGTCCTAGACTGACTGTGCGGAGAAAGGGTACTCGTTTTTTTAGTAAAAACAAAATCCAAAATTGCATTATGGCATTTAGAGTAGAAGACACAGAAAGAAGCCGACGGTTTCTGCAACAATAACATCAACAACCACTGAGCTAGGTCGATAAAGGCGGTGCTTGGCTGAATAGATAATTTAGGTCTGAAAAAAAAAAGTTTCTTACGAATTAAGACCCCCCCCCCCCAAATCCCAGGAGAAAAGATAATTTCAAATGATCAATTTTTAATTTGAGTCAGATTTTCCTCCCGGTCATTGCTTTTAGTTTCGGGCATTAGTTTGGCACCAGCAAGTATAATAATTAGTTTCAAACAATTTGTGTGTGTGTGTGAGAGAGAGAGAGAGTTGATTGTCAAGTGACATACGTGATACAAAATTTGGGCGATTATGTCTCGAAAGAGACACGACTGACTGGGCAGAAGATTTTTTTGTCCTGCTCTTTATAGCTGAAGGTAGAAGAGACATTGTATTTAAGTAGTAATTAGTGGGGGATCAATTTATTGCTTAATAATAATAGAAAACTAATCCCCCCCACTTCTTGGCCTGTAGAAGCTTTTTGTTTCCAACTATTATCTTCATTCAGTTAGTTAAGTGCCATACGTGATACACGCTTTTTGGGCGATCATGTCTCAAGAGACATGACTGACTGGGCAGAAGTTTATTCTGCAGTAGGTTGCGATTGCTTTCTGCGATAGTCTGTCCTGTTATTTTTAACCCATACCTGGAGGAAAGAGACGGATTAACACATTTCCCAAGTGCGTAAGTGAATGCAAGAAATTCAACTGAAATTCGAACTCTGCTCCCCGATTTGTCGTCCCGAGTCGATATCCACTGCACCACAACGCACATACAGATTTGAAGGCTAAAAAAACTAAATTTATTTTTTTATTCTCCGAAAATGTTTTTTTTTCCCCTTTCTTGTTTGTTTTTAGTTCTACGTTTTGGGGGAATCGGGTTGTGTTTTATATTTTTTGAGAAAAGTAAGAGAGGAGTGACTCCTAAATGGAGTTCGATTTTTAAAATTTACGTCTAGTGTAAAAAAAAAATGTTTAATACCGAAAGAAAATCAACATGGATCTTGCTTAGCTTGTCTGTGTCCGCATTGACAAGAATCGAATATTCAGTCATCATTACAATGTGTAAAGATGTGCCACTCAAAAGTAAAACTCTGTAGTTTAGTTTTGCTTTCTCTTTTAAAATTGTGGGTAATTCAGTCAGTTAATTGCCATACGTGATACACGCTTGGGCGATCATGTCTCGAAAGAGACATGACTGACTGGGCAGAAGATTATCCCGCAGTAGGTTGCCATTGCTTTCTGCGGTAGACTGGTTACCGACCAAGGCTATAGAACCCAATATGTCCTGTTATTTAACCCATAACTGGAAGGAAGAGACGGATTAATACCTTTCCCAAGGGTATTTGCGCGTAAGTGAATACAATGGATTCAACTGGAATTCGAACTCGGCTCCCCGGTTTCTCGTTCCGAGCCGATATCCACTGTACCACAACGCACATCCCTGTGGGTAATTAGGGGACTGATATTCATGAAACTTAAAACGATTAGTTGGTTACTTATTTTAGGGCATCAGTTTACTTTTTCATCACATGGCAGTAATCAATACATTATTTAAACAAAATAGTTTAAAATAATTAACAGTACCTTTTATAACTGTTAAATGATTTTAAAAAATTGTCAACTAAAACCTTTTAAGTAACGAAGTAATCGTTCTAAGTAACGAAGTTAATCGAAATAAGTACTGTGTAAATTTAAAATATGGAAGCCTGAAAAGAAAAAAAATATCAAATTAATAATTTGGCGTTAAGTTTGGAAGTTAACTTTCCTTACACCACAAATTATTCTTCGTCGAAAGTGAGTAGAAAAAAAATAGTATCTTGACGGATTTTTTAATAATTTAGTGCTCGGTATCTGAAAATATTAAACGAGACTGGTGGTGTGTCTCGACTCCTCCTCCTCTCCCAATGTATGATATAACCTCTCACTTTACTACATCTCAATTTTCATAAGGTAGTATTTAAAATACAAATTTTATTGTAACCTAATTATGTAATGGAACTTATGCAATATGGGTTAACAATTCAACTAAAAACATTGAAAACAAATACAATTGCATTACAATTTTATCTAAATTTATTTTAGACAAAATAGACAAGATCATTCATCTTAAATAAATCAATATTTTGCGGCAGTTTTAAACCAGTTTGAGTTTTTGTTTAACGGCATATCAACATCTGTGGTTTATTTAATGCCAAAAAGGTGGGGTTTTATTTTTTTAATGTTCGGTTATAGTGAGAAGGTTGATTCAGTCGAATTTTAATGACATTTTTTTTATTTTTATTCTTTTTTTATTCCAGAAAAATGAAAATGTTTTCTAGTTTGCAAAACATTTTTAATACGAAACTAAGTTTTGTATTAAAAATGTTTTGTTGAGAATATTTTTTTCTTTAAAATGTGTTATGGCAATAATTTTTTTATGTATTGTTAATATTTTACCTTCAAAAAAAGTCTTTTTTTTTTATTACTTTCATAGTGTTTTGACCCCATTTTTTTTTTTTTTTTTTTTTTTTTTTTTTTTTTTTTTGGTGGAGTTAACTATTTGCCCATAGCTGGGACCCTAACAGGTGCTACCACTCCGGGTTAGGGTGGACCTGGGAACAACAGCAATTAAGAAGTGGTTCCATGCTCCTAAACCAACTTGAGATTTTCCTTGTTAAAAAGTTGTATACTTTTTAACATATTCAACATTACGGATAAAGAATAGTGAATTTGATATGTTTTTTCCCCAACTTAAAATGAGCAAAACAAAATACCAATTAATAATCAGTTGTGCTTAGTTTGTGTGCCGTATTTAAATGTAGGTAGAAAAAATGTTTAGTTAGCTAGGGTTACAAAGAACTGCCCAGAGCCTCCAGTCAGGCTCTTGCTCTCTGACTGAGGTGTTAGGGGGTAGTATGCATGGGCCTTGATATTCTTCTTCTATGTGCCCTGTCCCTTCAGGACGTAGGCGATCATGGCCCTCAGCATGTTTGTTCCTGTTACTCCTCGCAACCCCCGTTCCGTCATCCACCCGACCAGGCCCTGCAAATATGTTATCCGCTGCCTTCCTCTGTCTCTCTTTCCCTCTACCTGGCCAGTCAGTATCAGGTTCTCCAAACTCTCCTTCCTCATTGCGTGTCCCAGGAACTTCAGTTGTCTCTTCCTGATGCTCGGTATTAATTTCCTTTTGATTGCCATTCTTTCCAACACCTCATCGTTGCTTGCATGTTCAGTCCACGATATCCGCAGCATCCTTCTGTAGAACCACATTTCCGCTGCTTCCAGTTTTGTCCTCATTTTCGATGATATTGTCCAGCATTCACTGCCGTATTGAAGAACTGACATCACGTAGCAATCCAGCACTCTTTTCTTTGTCTCCTTGATATTAGACAACATTAAATAAAACAATTTCGCCAGAAACAAGAGTACTAAACTGCTATGTGATACCTGTCCTTCAGTATGGCAGTGTATACTGGACGATCTTCTCAAAGATGAAAAGGAGACTTGAAATAACAAATGTAGTTCTACAGGAGGATGCTGAGGACACGGTGGCCTGAACATGTGTGCAATTGGGAGAAAATTGAAACAAAAAGAAAATTGATGCAGACTGTTGAGGTTTCTGGGACATATGATGTAGGAGGGTTCGGAAAATTTGATGCTAGCAGGGCAGGACAAGAGGGATAGAGGAACACAACACATGACATATTTTGTGAGTTTAAGTAAATGGCTGGCGAAACAGGCTTTTAGAGAAATAACAAAGACAGTTTATTAAGAGCTGTAAGGAATAGGAAGTTGGGGAGAGCCATGATCACCTATGCTTTGAGGTGACACGGCACATAAAGAATAGAAATACACACAGCATAGTATATTTTACTGAACTTCAGTTCAGTAAAATGTACTCTCGTAAAAATTCAAGAATTGAAATTTCCTAAAGAAATCCAGATCATGTTAATAACATTGGTAAAAAAAACAAAACAAAATGCAGATGGTGTCAAAACACAAAACATCTTTTTTAGCTAATTTAAGAGCGCTGAATCTGAAAATGACCTTACTTTTTCTTGGTTAGCTACTGTTTTTGCTGTACAGAAACGACTCCTTTTTGGAAGAAAGGATTTTCATTTGTTTTCTGTTTATCGATGGCAATATTTCTTAAAGTAAAATCGTAGAATCCTTTCAATCCGTATTTAAACCAACAAATATTGATTTACTTATTGAGAAATATTTTTTCAATAACAATCGGACCCTAACTCTTTAAAAATGACAAGATTTAATATACCTAGACCAAATATTTTCATCAAATCATTTAAGAAACTCTTAGTTTCTTAGTTACTAACAGCAGAAATAAAACCTTTGTGAACATAAAAACTATAGTAAAACTTTTCTTTCTTGATTGTCATGTTCAATGTTATTTAAGTCCCTTTTAATACTCCAGCAGTAGTCAGCCATCATTCGTTTGTCCCCATCTTCTCTGGTAGTGCTCTTTCATTGTTTTGATATCCTGATAGAATCGTTCTCCTTGCTTATCACTCACATCGCCGCAAATTATCCGGAAATTTATCTAAATGTCTATGTAAAAATGAACCTTACTCATATTAACGTATTACTGATAAAGTTTATCAGTTACTGTTTTTCGTTTGATGATTTTGTAATTTCTGTCATTCTCGTTTTTCGCAGTATGTAATTTTGTTAGTCATACACTTATGATTGTTTAGATGGTAGGGAAGCAAAACTTGTAAAAATAGCGAATCCTTAGAAAAATCTCGCTTACTCCATATATAGTTGGATTTAATAATCTGAAAGAATATTAATAAAACTTGGATAACATCATAATCAATGTGGTTTTCTTTACGGACTGAACCTGAAAAACTGCTATTCTTAGCCACAAAACTTTAAGATATCTTGACCCAATCCTTCATGACGACAGTCTCGATGCTATTGATGTTGATTTAGGACGCTATTTATTATATTAGGTTGCTTTAAAGCGCCCCCAACACTGTGTAGTCGAGCTAATAAAAGACCGGGATAGGGAAATAGGGCAGGTCGATTTTGGAACCGTGATATTGAATAAGTTGAACGTTGGAACTTGACATGATGACGCAAATTTTTTTTTTTTACATATTATTAACATTTTTTGAGGAAACTAGTTTAAAGATTAAGTTTAGGGGTAAATTTTCGTTTTAAGTCCCTTCAAATTTATCCAAAATAGCATTATCTCTGTGCAAATGTATATGCTGAACTCAAATCAACTGTTAGTTATTGAAGAAACTTAAATTTTTTTTTTATCTAAAAAAAAAACAAAAAAAAAACGAACTATATCTTGCACTTTTTCTCTCCCGTAACTCTCACGAAGTCATGTAATTAACTGCAGAATGACGTACTGCGTATGTGAACGAATTTTGGCAGATTTTCCGTCATTTACTGATACTTCCGGCAATGAAAGTAATGCGTTATTGTATTTCTACGCTTATTACTCTCATAACAGGAAGTACATCACTGGAAGTTTCAGTAAAGGAAGAAAATCGACCAAAATTTGAAAGAAAAATGCTGCCTACGTAGAACGTCATCCTGCAGTTAATTACATGACTTCGTGAGAGTTACGGGAGAAAAAAAGTGCGAGATATAGATCGTTTTTTTTTTTTGTTTTTTTTTTTATGGACTTTCAAAGCAAAAAAGGGAAATTTCTTCAATAACAAATTGTTGATTTGAGTTCAGCATATACATTTGCACAGAAATAATGCTATTTTGGATAAATTTGAAGGGGGGGAAAAGCCGTCGGCACCTAAAACGAACATTTACCAGTTTAGGTTCAAAATCGTAGCATTGGAATTTAATTCTGGGATCATTAGAAGTCTTATAGCACAGCCTTATAAAAATTCATATTGAAGCTTATGAACAAGAAACAAGGCACAACCACATTATTACTAACTAAACTAATTGTGCCATCAAATAAGACCTTCATTTACTTCAAAGGGAAATTATACTGAACAATTTGATAGACAGTGCAGTAGTTTTAGTGCGATTTTCAATAAACAATGCAAATTTAAAGCCTTTTTAAAAACTTTTTTCTTATAATTTTTGCCTAGCATTATTATGGTGTTATCCACGTTTATCTATTTATTTTTTTTGTGTGTTTACTAATTATGATCTAACAAATTTTATTCATTGTTATTTTTAAAATAGTGAAATCTTGAAGTCAGTTTGTAAGCAAAAACCTGCAGAAATAAAAGTATTTTGTACCTTTTTTTTTTTTTTTTTTTTTTTCTCGACGATTTTTAGAACTAAATGCTCAAAAATTAATAAAAGCTACGAATCTAATTTTTGGCGCCAGTAGTTATCACATCAAACCTTAGCTTTCACAGTGAGTGCAATGTTGATTTCTTTTTTTAAAACAAGTGAAAATCAATCTGTTCTATTGTGGAGAGATAGAAGTCTACTGGCAAAATATGCAAAATTAACTTTGCAGAACTTTGGTAACTTTTTTTGACAGTGTGCACGATCTGTAGACTGGCACGAAGTTACCTCTTGGGTAGTTGGCCTTGACATGGTTAGAGTATTTGTAGGAGGTATCAGCATTCACCCTTTTTCTTGAAATATAGGGGCATCCAATTCATGTTGAAAGGCACAATATGAGTTCGGCAGGGTGTTTGGAGATCAAAATAGTTATCCAATTTCTATTTTCAAATTTTTAAGAATTAGAAGGTATCTAAAAAAAAAAATCAATTAATCCAGTTAAACTGAAGTTTTACCTCAGTAATCTAGTATTATGTATGCACTAATCAAATTATATTGTCATGGCCAAGGATCCATTCCAGAAGCTGAATAGAGTATTGAGAGACAGGAAGATTTCGTTGGAAAGAAAGAAGAGGGTATTGGATTGTTATGTCATACTAGCAGTATAGCCCGGCGTTGCTCGGGTGTAATGAAAGCTTTAAAACTAATTCATGGTCCTGGAGATCAGACTCAGCCTAAAGAATATTTGAAATAATAAAATAATTGCGACAATTTACCAATCGCACCCCCCCCAAAAAAAATATATATATATATATTAGCAGTATAGCCCAGCGTTGCTCGGGTGTAATGAAAGCTTTAAAACTAATCCATGGTCCTGGGACTCAGGCACTTTAGACGTTGGCACGAAAGACTAAAAAGCAATAGTTGTTTCCAGTTAAAGCGAAACCGTAGACTGAAAAATGAATGGATGTAAGTCAAATTTTGATTTCCTGATATCAATATCAAATTTTCTGCACTATTGTAAGAACTGCAAACTTGAAACTTCTGAATATTGCTTCTTATGTCTTTGTCTATGAGTGTATCAAATTTGATTAAAATCGGACCACTCCTTCTATAACTCGATTTTTTCGATTATCTATTTTCGATATTTATCGGGGGTACCTCGACACAAAACCTACCTAAGAACACTCGCAGACGTTTATAGTACAACAGTGTAAATTTTCAAGAAAATCGGTCCAGCCGTTTCGGTGTCTATAGGTAACGGACACACGCAGTTCCATTTGCAAACAAGTTTAGATTTAGATCTGTCCTTCAATATGGCAGTGAATGCTGAAAAATCTCATCAAAGATGAAGGAAAGACTTTAAGCAATCAAAGAGTGGTTCTACAGAAGGATACTGAGGATACCATGGACAGTAGCGACGAGGTTTTGGAGAGGTTGGATACGGAAAAGAAACTGATATTCAACATCAGGAAAAGACAGTTCAAGTTTCTGGGACATGTAGTGAGGAAGGAGGGCTTGGAAAATCTGGTGCTTACGGGACGGATAGAGGGGATGAGAGACAAGGGAAAGTGACGCGTGACATACTTGGACTTAAGCAGATGTATCACGGAGCGGAGGTTGAGTAGGATAACAGGAAAAAGGTTATTAAGGGCTACAAGGGATAGGAAGATGTGGAGGACCATAATCGCCTATGTTCTGAAGGGACACGGCACATAGAAGAAACACATTTAGGCATATAAAAGTTTTAGCGCACTAATCGAGGGATTCCTGTACAAGGTTCAAAAAGGAAAAAAACAATTTAAACGTGTTTAAAATAGATTAAAAATATATTCCCTCGAGCCCTCCATCCCTCGATGTGAGTGGGTGTGCGTCATTTGTCGAACACCGACACTTACATAAGGTTATGTAAATAAAAACTCAGTTGTTCAACTCGACAGTCATAAATTGCTGAAAAGACGGGGACCATACGTGGCTTGTTGAGTCCTGAAGTCGATTTTTTATACCAATTTAAAAATTCGAGACCTGATCGTAGCTAGATGAGCAACTATTTGGGAATCCAAGGTGCTTAGACGTTCGGGTAGCAGGAAGGTGATTTTTTTTTCTGTGTGTGTGTGTATCAGACTTACTTGGGACTCAAGGCCCAAATCATGAAGCACCCAGTGAGGGTCAAACTCACTATTCAATTGTAATTAATCTCGACAAGCTTGCTGACCATTACACCGTGTTGTCCGGGAAATATATTGGAATTGGAAATTGGAGGGCGGAGTTTCAGCATCACGTTAAAACATCGGTTCTCCTTTGATGAGTCAGTCAAGTGTCATACGTGATACACGCTTTGGGCGATCATGTCTCCAAAGAGACATGACTGACTGGACAGAAGATTTTCTATCCTGCTCTTTAAACTATATCTAAAGGTAGAAGAGACGGGTTGTATTAATAAGTAGTAATTAGTGAGGAATCAGTTTATGACTTCATAACAAAAGAAAACTGATCTCTCACTTTTTGCCCAGTAGAAGCTTTACTTATGTTTCCAAATATTATCTTCATTCAGTCAGTTAAGTGCCATACGTGATACACGCTTGGGCGATCATGTCTCGAAAGAGACATGACTGACTGGGCAGAAGATTATTCCGCAGTAGATTGCCATTACTTTGTGGTAGACTGGTTGCCAGCCAAGGCTATAGAACCCGATCTGTCTTGTTATTTAACCCATAACTGAAGGGAAGAGACGAGTTAATACCTTTCCCAAGGGTATTTGTATGTAAGTGAATGCAAGGAATTCAACTGGACTTCGAAATCGGCACCCCGATTTCTCGTTCCGAGTTGATATTCACTGCACTGCAACGCACTCCTGAGCCTGGTCGGAATCTAGATGAATGACCGATTCGAAATACCAGGTGCTGTAAAGCTTAGATGTGAGTGGTGTAATGGATAACGACCCAGTATAAGAAATCAGACTAGTTCGAATTCCAATCAGGTTCGTCAGATTTCACTTGCACACGTTATCTTAGGAAATGTATGAATCTATATATTCTCCCCAGCTAAGGGTTAAGCAATAAGATTTGTATTTGAAAGTCACTATCAATTGGAGTAGATAGATCTATCTATCGCCCGGTTCACACTCCAGCCATGTCTATTGAACAGGTTAAGAGGCTCATCCCTTGTTCCCTGTTTAGGATATGGTTTCCGGCTTTCTCTTTTCCGATCTTTTCACTATTACGTAGCCCCCTGCACATCAGTGGCGTTACCGCCTTGCTCGGGGTGATACGATTAAAAAAAAAATCTTCAAAAAGAATGTTATTACAATATTAACAATATTCATTCACAAAGAAGTAATAATGCGTACAATTCGAACATTTTTCAGCTTTAAATAACCTACAAAATTTGAATAACCTACAAAATAACCTACAAAATTTGAATAACCTACAAAATTTGAATAACCTACAAAATTTGAATAACCTACAAAATTTGAATAACCTACAAAATTTGAATAACCTACAAAATAACCTACAAAATTTTTCAGCTTTAAATAACCTACAAAATTTGAATAACCTTTTTACAAAATTTTTCCAAAAGCTTTAAATAACCTTTTTACAAAATTTGAAATAACCTACAAAATAACCTACAAAATTTTTCAGCTTTAAATAACCTACAAAATTTAAATAACCTACAAAATAACCTACAAAATTTTTCAGCTTTAAATAACCTACAAAATTTAAATAACCTACAAAATAACCTACAAAATTTTTCAGCTTTAAATAACCTACAAAATTTGAAAAGGCGTAAAAAAATCGATTGACAAACCAATGTTTTTTTGTTTTTTTTTTCATTGCAACTTTTGACACAAATGAAATCGACTTGTTGCAATGTGCCTCTCTTCTCTTTTTATTCTTTCTTCCTTCATTCTACTTGTATATGATTAAAAAATAATTTTTAGGTATGCTATATCTAAACTTATTTATAAATGGAACTTTGTGTGTGTGTCTGTTACCAATAGACTCCGAAACGGCTGAACCGATTTTCTTGAAAATTTACACACTTGTACTATAAACTCCTGCGAGTGTTCTTAGCTAGGTTTTGTGTCGAGGTAACCCCGATCAATATCGAAAATCGGTAATCGAAAAAATCGAGTTATAGAAGGAGTGGTCCGATTTCAATCAAATTTCATACACTCATAGACAAAGACATAAGAAACGATATTCAGAAGTTTCAAGTTTGCAGTTCTTACAAAAGTGCAGAAAATCGATATATATATATATATATATATATATATATATATATATATATATATATATAATGTGTGTGTAAGTGTGTGTATGTATATATATATAAAAGGCAAGATGTTTGTGTGTGTGTCTGTTTATCTGCCTGTATGTCTTTTTTTTCAGCCCTTTTATTTTAGTTTTTGCTTCGGGTTTGGCTCGAAGTAGGTATAATTGTAGTTCTTAATCTCAGCCATGATACCATTTACTCAGAGGACTAATTTAGCTTTCAAAATTCAGTTTACGACAAAAGAAAGCTTATCTCGTCTCTTTTTGCCCTCTCGTCTCTTTTTGCCCTCTCGTCTCTTTTTTGCCCTCTCGTCTCTTTTTTTGCCCTCTCGTCTCTTTTTTGCTCTCTCGTCTCTTTTTTGCTCTCTCGTCTCTTTTTTGCTCTCTCGTCTCTTTTTTGCTCTCTCGTCTCTTTTTTGCTCTCTCGTCTCTTTTTTGCTCTCTCGTCTCTTTTTTGCTCTCTCGTCTCTTTTTTGCTCTCTCGTCTCTTTTTTGCTCTCTCGTCTCTTTTTTGCTCTCTCGTCTCTTTTTTGCTCTCTCGTCTCTTTTTTGCTCTCTCGTCTCTTTTTTGCTCTCTCGTCTCTTTTTTGCTCTCTCGTCTCTTTTTTGCTCTCTCGTCTCTTTGTTTCTTTACTTTTTCTTTTCTTTTATGAAGGAAAAACGTGCGTTTATTTTTCTTTTACTCTATTTGACAAAAGGTTGATTTAAAAGAATAATTGAGAATTTGATCAAACCTCTCTCCCATAGCGATCCCATCTTCCCATCTACTAGCAGCATAAATTGTTCACCACATTGTCACTCTTGACAGAAGCCAATAAGATTTTGCTAGTAAAAGGTTAAATATAAGATTTCAGTTTGTTGGTGAACGTTTTGGAGTTATCCTGGCGTATTCATGGAGATTTCAGTTGATTATCTCAGATAAAAGAAAGGAAA
>JBBBDQ010002386.1:125000-260000 GCA_037127315.1 Ascarosepion bandense
TTCTGCACTATTGTAAGAACTGCAACCTTGAAACTTCTGAATATAGTTTATGTCGTTGTCTCTGAGCGTATCAAATTTGATTAAAATTGGACCACTCCTTCTATAACACGATTTTTCGATTATCGATTTTCAATATTTATCGCGGGTACCTTGACACAAAACCTAGCTAAGAACACTCGCAGACGCTTATAGTACAACTCTGTAAATTTTCAAGAAAATCGGTTCAGCCGTTTCGGAGTCTATTGGTAACGGACACACACGCACACACAGTTCCATTTATAAAAAAGTTTTTTTTTGTGTGTGTGTGTGTGTGTGTGTGTATATATATATATATATATATGTGTGTGTGTGTCTTTTTTTTTTTTTTTTTTTTTTTTTTTTTTTTCAAATAAATTTCAATATGTTTGTTGTTAAACCATTTCGTAGGGATTTTACATAACATTGTCTGTTTACATTTGTTGACATTACGATACATTTCAGAGCAGAGATTGTTGGAAATTTGTGTTAGGCTTCGTTTAGGCAATGGTTTCATTGGTGGTCTAAGACGTGCCAGATCAATTAGTGGCTTCCCCTATGTTGATAGGGGTCGCAGGTTCAAATCCTGCTGAATGACACACATTTTCGTAACAAGATTTATCGTAAATAATCAGGCTGGTAGAAATAAATATACTGTTTGATTAAAAAAAAAAAAAATTTTCAACTCAAGTATGGTTAAAATAATGTTGAAACAAATAATTTCCATATATATAATGCATGTATGTTAGTCATTCACATACAAGCCTCTTTCACTGTATCACAGCTCATCAGTGTGGCTAGACACATCCACTTGCTTCTGGCCAGGATTGAAACTTGATCGATTTGGTGTCAGTCAGTCGATACCTCCAAGCCTATATATATATATATATGTTAAAAACTGTTGTTTTCATTTTACAGGCATATCTTCTTTCTATGCCTTACCATCTTCATCCTCCGTCAGGCATTTTGTAAACATACAATGCAACACTCACCCAAGCTTTCTACCCACCTTTTAATGATCACCTCATGTTGCAATTTGATTCTCAGTCAGTATGTACTGAATGTTGGGAAAAGGCCTGCTGCAAGCTCACAAGGCAACATGACAGACATTACATTGAGAAATAAGAATGCAAACTTTGTTTCCCATATATGTTGCTTTATTCCAAGCTTCACCTGCTGATCTGGGTGGGGTAGGTAAGTGATACTGGACAACTATGTGGGTTTCATAGATGTCTTTACTCATCCTGATATGTGGATCCAGGGTATGACGGTAAACTGCATCTGGCAGCAAGGCCTTTGATTGGGAGGTTGTGAGGGGCATGGAACCACCTCTTATTGGTGTTGTTCCCAGGTTCACCCTGACCTGATGTGGTAGCACCTGTTAGGGTCCCAGCCATGGGCAAATAGTTAACCTCCCAAACTGGGGTCAAAACCCTATGAAAGTATAAAAATACACTTGTGTGTGTGTGTGTATATATATATATATATATATATATATATATAGTGTATTTTGGCAGCATTTTTTCATTAATACACGTTTCATTGAATAATATAGATAAGTTCTGTCTGTTTACTTTGTGTAAGATCCATTCGTATGATCTGATTAGCTTGATAGTGTTGTCATGGAAAGACAAGAAATCACAATAATTGTTGATTTTTTTTATCAGGTCTGAGCTTTCGGCTTATATAAGCCATTATAAAAGGATGAACATTTAATGTTCAGTGAACATAGAACATTTAAATTATTATTAACAGAGTGGGGTTATACAGAGAAAATTAGACAGGTCCATTTTTTGTGTTGCACATGGCTGTAGGCCGAGAAGGAATGGTGGTAGTGGGTTTTTTGTTCAATTGAGTGTATAGTGGCATGAGGGATTGGTCTGGGAACTGCTGCTACTATGGTGTAGGGAGTAAGTATAATAACTATGACCTCTCTCATCGATTATAGGCATTGAAGTGTGTTAGTAGAGGTGTTGAAATTTATTTTATTTAGGCTAGGTTTAAACTGTTTGTAGATAGCTTCTAGAATTTTAAGTTTTCGTTTATTATTTTCTTGTCTAAGTATATGCGTATTTTCAACAAGTGTTTTTCTAAGAAGTGTGTGTTGATAGCCGTGGTGTTTTAAATGTCGGAATATGTTAGAAATTTCATTTAAGTGCAATGCAAGTCTCCGCGAAAGCGAGTTAGTAGTACGTCCAATGTAGGTATTATTTAGTTTGTTAGAGATACATTCTCAAAAGGGGCATTTATATATGTAAAAATCGACTGTATAGAAAAATATACATTTTTGAAGGAAAAAAGAATTTTGCCACAAATTTTTGAAGGAAAAAAAATTATCAGCGTTACATTTTTTTAATACAAACTAGAATATATTTTCAGTTTTTTAATATACAAAAAAAATAAGTTTTCATCAAAATCTGATTAAATCAACCTTCTCACTATAACTGAACATTAAAAAAACACACCTTAAAACCCCACCTTTTTGGTATTAAATAACCCACAGAGGTTGATATGCCATTAAACAAAACTGAAACATCCTGATATATGGCTGGCAATATGAAGGGAGGGCATTGAAACCTCATGATCAACAAGTCCATCTTCTAGCAAGGGCAGACTAGACAAGTATCCAGCTAGCCCCTATTTTTGTTTGTCACTTGACCGCCAAAAATTTTACTTCCCCCTTTTGTCAATGTAGATGCTACTTAGAAAAATAAACTTAAAAAGAAACTATTTACTGGCTATTAAAAAAAGCAACTTTTGGGATCACTGTAAAAATCACATCTTCCCCCTCTATATGGGGGTACATAGCCACTTTGTGTCTTAGATTTGTTGCTAATCAATGATTGTGAGCTCAGTTTGTCTTGCTATTTAACTTATACCCATGTGGTAGTGGTTAAGAGATGAATTTATATTTTTTTCCTTATGCTATTTGAGAGAAAATGAATGCAAGTCTTTAGCTGAAACTTGTTTTACCATTTTCTTGTTCCAAGTCATTAACCATTATACTACCTGCATATTTAAACCAGATACACATTTCCTATTTTGGATACACAATCCTAACATCAGTTAAATGTCATATGTGTTACAAGTTGGAGTGATAATGTCTCTAAAAAGACATGACAGACTGGGCAGAATATTTTCCCACAGTAGGTTGCCATTACTTTCTGTGGGAGACTGGTTGCCAGCCAAGGCTATTATTTTTTATACTCTAGCCAATAGAATTATTTTTTTATACTCTAGCCAATAGAATTATTTTTTTTTATACTCTAGCCAATAGAATTATTTTTTTATACTCTGGCCAATATAATTATTTTTTTTTATACTCTGGCCAATATAATAATTTTTTTTATACTCTGGCCAATATAATAATTTTTTTTATACTCTAGCCAATATAATTATTTTTTTTTATACTCTAGCCAATATAATTATTTTTTTTAGACTCTAGCCAATATAATTATTTTTTTTAGACTCTAGCCAATATAATTATTTTTTTTAGACTCTAGCCAACATAATTATTTTTTTATACTCTAGCCAACATAATTATTTTTTTATACTCTAGCCAACATAATTATTTTTTTTATACTCTGGCCAATATAATTATTTTTTTTATACTCTAGCCAACATAATTATTTTTTTTATACTCTAGCCAACATAATTATTTTTTTATACTCTAGCCAACATAATTATTTTTTTTATACTCTGGCCAATATAATTATTTTTTTCTTTTTGTTTTTATCATTTTTGGTAAGTGTTCCACAATGTGATGAAAGGAAAAAGTCTGCCAGAAAAGAAATGTAAGAACCTGAACACAAATTTAGTGCTGATGATTTCATAATTAAAACATTTTCTATTCGCTTTCATCTTAGTAAATTGCTTTCTGATCTAATTAAAGTGACATTTTATTAAATCAAAATGATTACTTAGATATAGAAAAAAATGCTACTTTACTATACATTGAAAAATACGTTTTTTTTTTCATAATGGGTGCTTTAGACCTGTCAACTCTGTTCAAAGATCAAATGGATTCTAGTTTTTCTTATCAAGATGTGATGATAGGTCACTTAAATTCATGATAATTTTATGGAATAGCTGAAATATGGATGATCAAAATGGATAAAACTTGATATTACCCACTGACAAAAGTATATTTCCAACACCGCAATATGCAACTCTCATACCTAATAACATGTATAGGGACAGATGTCAAACACACACACACACACATGTTTATAATGTAAAATATATAACATATGGAATGTAACACATGTACTCTAATTTGTGTAACGTACATGATGTGACATGTGATGTATGTACATGAGAAAATGTGCCCCCTTAAATAGTCTCTGACATCTAAGTCCAGCCAGAGAATGGGTGAAAATGGGCACTGACTCCACATAACCAGCTACTTCAGGCTGATGGAGCTTGACAGCTCAGCACAGCTGTACATCTATGAGAAAGAAAATCCCGATTGGGGGTATATATATATATATATATATATATATATATATATATATATATACACACACACACACACACAATAGTCATCTGCAGACAGATCTATTTCGCTGTATTACAGCTCATCAGTACGTCTTAGACTCCGGTCGCTTCCTAACCCAGGATTGAAACACAACCGAATCGGCGTCAGTCAGTGATTCTACCCCTAGGCCACGAGCGTCCGGTAGAAGAAGGCAGGCTTTTTAGCTTTATAATAAATATATATATATATATATATATATATATATATATATATATATATATATATATATAAAAATGCCCATTTCCATACTAGCATGGGTTGGACGGAGTTTTATTGAACCATCATGAAATATTGGAGGTTTACAGCTGCATACCCTTACTAAGACCAACCACTTTAGGAAACTTAGTGTTTTTATTGAGATATTATCTTTAGGAAGATTACCTACCAAGGTTAGAGAGTTTAGCCTACTCTTTTCTATAAGCAGCTGGTATAGTGGTTTTTATTTCAAAGATTTCTTTCTCTTAAGTTGCGATCCAAACCTAAAGACATTTACCTAGCCTAACTTTTTCTTTAACTATTTGCCCATACCTAGGACCATAACAGGTGCAACCACCCTGGGATAGAGTAGACCTGGGAACAACAACAATTAAGAGATGGTTCCACGCTCCTCTAAACCTTCTGATCAGAGGCGTTGCTGCCAGATGTAGTTTATCGTCATAACAAGGACAAATATTTATAACTAGCAGTATAGCCTGGCGTTGCTCGGGTGTAACGAAAGTTTTAAAACTAATCCATGGTCCTGGAGCTCAGACTCCTTGGACGTTGGCACGAAAGACTAAAAAGCAATAGTTGTTTCCAGTTAAAGCGAAACCATAGACTGAATGAAAAATGAATGGATGTAAGTCAAATTTTGATTTCTTGGTATCGATATCAAATAAGTTTTTTTCGTCGTAAACTGAATTTTGAAGGCTAAATAAGTTCTCTGAGTAAATGGTGTCATGGCTGAGACTAAGAACTACAATTATACCTACTTAGAGCCAAACCCGAAGCAAAAATTAAAATAAAAGGGCTGAAAAAATACAGATATACTGGCAGATAAACAGACACACACACAAACATCTTGCCTTATATATATTATCGATTTTCTGCACTATTGTAAGAACTGCAATATTGAAACTTCTGAATATCGTTTCTTATGTCTTTGTCTATGAGTGTATCAAATTTGATTAAAATCGGACCACTCCTTCTATAACCCGATTTTTTCGATTATCGATATTTATCGGGGTACCTCGACACAAAACCTAGCTAAGAACACTCGCAGACGCTTACAGTACAACTGTGTAAATTTTCAAGAAAATCGGTTCAGCCGTTTCGGAGTCTATTGGTAACGGACACACACACACACACACACACACACACACACACAGAAAGTTCCATTTATAGATAAGTTTAGATTTAGATATCAATCACAATTTTCATCTCAAAGCACGTGCTTCTTAAAGAAAATAAGATAAAATTCTTGGAAGTGTATTAATAGCATTAGCCAAAACATAAATATACACTCTAAATATTGCATTTCACAAACCAACATTTGTATGTATTACTATAAAAAATTTAAAAGAAAACAGTTAAGACATTATTTTTTAATATTAATAAAACCTATATAGCATCGATATTAATACACATACATTCAGTAAGGTATTAAAATTAGCATCCTCCATATTTAAAAAAAAAATTTAAATTTAAATTTGAACATTTTTTTTCACAGTAATACTTGTCTTGTGTGCATAAATAGAATTTTTCTTAATACATTTTCTACATTTGCCTTTGAAGTTTTTCAAAGAATGAAACCTGTTGCAAAAATTAAGTTTTCCTTTTGTTATTTCTTACACATAATGATAGTTTGTATGTGTGTACAAAGTTCACTTTGGATGAATATGGCACAATTAAATTGTCACGAGTTTTACTATGACCAACTTCCTGAATCAATTATTATTTTGACCAACAAAGTAAATAAAAATTGAGTTTGTATTACGGACTGCAAATGGATCTTGGTACGTTTTTGTTACTTGATATTCTGATGTGGGTCACTGTCAACTTAGACCGAGAATGTATAGACTGAACCTTGCAGTGTGATTTCCTTTTGCCACCTAATCAAATGCCAAGGTTAAAAACCTGTATTTGGGGGCAACCTCAAAATGTAGTTTTCCTATTCTCATTAACCTCGAACTTATCCAAATATCAAAGGTAACGAAAGCAGGTTAAATTTCTCATGAACCAATTGTTGCCTTTACATTATTTTTAATCCAAAAATGGCAGTTTTCAAAATACGAACCTAAGATTTTGTAAATATTTTTGTCTCTTTATTACTGCCAAAGATATATAAAAAAATCTTTTCTCAGGCATATTGACTGAATTGATGTCCTTTTTTTTTTCTTTTCTTCAAGTAGGTTCATATTATTGTATAATTGGTATATGAAATTAATTTCCAATAAGAAGTCTTCACAAAAACCAACCTAGTTGTAATGAAGTGAGTCTGTCAGCATCTATTGTCTTTGAATTCATCTAAAATTTGTCAATCTCTTGTGTCAAATGCTGTCAAAATTGCTTCTGTCATTTGGACAATTTTTGTCTTTAAGGACATTTCAAATCCACTCCTTTGTGGTTTCAACAGGTGTCAGGTCACGTTGTCAGAAGTGAAATAATTTAAGAATAGCCCAGAATAAAGAGGAAGATTTAAAATTTACACTGAACAACTATCTTGAAATAATTCAATTACGTCCCATGCTTTTTTGAAAAAATTAAAAAAAAACATTCTTTTTAATTTTTTTTAATAAGTTAATTTCTGTTCATAATACAGCAAAAATAGTACATTGTAGTACAATATTTGCTACCACAACATTATTAAAATGTTTCAGTTGGAGAATAAAGCAGTTTCATGTTCAGCTAGACCAGTGGTTCTCAATATTTTTTTTTTTTTTTTTTTTTACCCTCGAGCCACTTTTACTGTTGATTTTTTGGGTGGACCAATCATCATTCAATAAAACAAATGAACAAAAATACTTTTCTGTTTTTACTCATTGATAAGTTTAAGAATTTTAAATATATATATATATATATATATATATATATATATATATGCTTCCTTTATATATAATCCTTATATAAATTATATATTAATTTCATATCAATATATAAAACCATTATTTCTCTGTAATATTTATAAGTATTTATTCCTCATCCATTTGGTATAGTGGCTACATGACTGCAGTAGTGTCATCAATCTTCAGTTAATCATTTACCTGTTGCCATAGAAGGATATGAGACCACAAGCACAAAATTCAACCACATTATTGGCTGATGATCAGAAATTCACACAGTGCTGTACAGATAGTTTGTTTGACAAATGAAGTCACCTTTGTACCTGTTTTGGCATTCACCCTGGTCAGGTTGAGTCGGCTTCCTCCCAAGTGATGGTGAAAAATTCGTTGGGATTTGTTTAAGAGTAGGGTCCCAATTCCTACCCTGTATAGAACTCAGGCATTTCAATTATCCTCCAACAGATTGCAAATATAGTTGCCAGCCAAGGCTATAGAACCAAATTTGTCCTGTTATTTAACCCATAACTGGAGGGAAGAGACAAATTATTACCTTTCCCAAGGGTATTACCGCAAAAGTGAATGCAGGGGATTCAACTGGAACTCGAACTCGGCTCCCTGATTTCTCAACGCACATCCGTCAAGAAACGTTTACAGCACCTGAAATTCCCAAGCGGTCACCCGTCTGTACTGACCAGGCTTAACGTTTCTTAACTTTGGTGATCAGACGAGAACCGGTGTATTCAACGTGATATGATCGAAAATAAGTGTGATTAAGGTTAAATTATATTTTTATGTTAATAAATTATAATCTTTTGTATAATGTTCTTTATATCTAAACTTACTTATAAATGGAACTTTGTGTGTCTGTCTGTGTGTGTGTGTCTGTTACCGATAGACTCTGAAACGGCTGAATCGATTTTCTTGAAAATTTACAGAATTGTACTATAAGCGTCTGCGAATGTTCTTAGCTAGGTTTTGTGTCAAGGTACCCCCGATAAATATAAAAAAAATCGGGTTCTAGAAAGAGTGGTCCGATTTCGATCAAATTTGATACACTCATAGACAAAGACATAAGAAACGATATTCAGAAGTTTCAAGGTTGCAGTTCTTACAATAGTGCAGAAAATCAATTATATATATGTATATATAAAAGGCAAGATACTTTGTGTGTGTGTGTGTGTCTGTTTATCTGCCTGTATGTCTGTAATTTTTTTTTTTTTTTTTTTTTTTAGCCCTTTTATTTTAGTTTTTGCTTCGGGTTTGGTTCTAAGTAGGTATAATTATAGTTCTTAGTCTCAGCCATGATACCATTTACTCAGAGGACTTATTTAGCCTTCAAAATTCAGTTCACGACGAAAATCTTATTTGATATCGATACCAGGAAATCAAAATTTGATTTACATCCATTCATTTAGTTTTAAAGCTTTAATTACACCAGAGCAACGCCGGGCTATACTGCTAGTACATTATAATAAAAGGGATTGCGGTCTGGAGAGTTAGGTAGCCAGATTCAAGGGGTGATTTAGTCGCAGAAATTCTGACAGCCATGATTGGGTTCTCCTGCTTGTGTAGCATGGTGCAGAGTCCTGTTGCCAGACATCTTTCCAGCATCTACCCTCTTGACCCAGGGCAGCAATACCTCCTTAAGACATGAGATGGAGGCATAACGTTGCCATCACTAGTGATCACTCTAAACACCATGTTGTTAAATGGATATATCATCCAATTCTTTCCAAATCCTCTGCACTGTCCTCAGGTTGACACCTAAACACACTGAAATATTTGCATTTGAAGCTTCTGTACAAATGCTAAGCAGTACAGTATGACGTTTCCAAATTCCTGGTGGAGTGAATTGCATCATGGGGCTCTTTGTCTTGCAGACGGTGCCCAACTGACCCTACTATACTATAAAATATAAATAGCGATAATTTCCTTATTGCACCCTGTGTGTGTATATATAGGTACCTCAAATTGCTAAAAAAGGCATAGTATGAAGAAAAAAGGTCCCAAACCTTATAAAAAAGGACCTTTATCCAAATGTTTGTTATTATTTAGAGAAAAGATCTGAGTATTTTTAATATTTTTTTTAAATTTGTTAATCCTTGCCAACAGTTTCGAAATTTTTGGTAAAAATCTTGTTTTTTTTCGTTACACACAAATACCCTCGGGAAAGGTATTAATCCGTCTCTTCCCTCCAGTTATGGGTTAAATAATAGGACAGATTGGATTCTATAGCATTGGCTGGCAACCAGTCTACCACATAAAGCAATGGCAACCTACTGCGGGATAATCTTCTGCAAAGTCAGATCGCCCAAAGCGTGTATCATGTATGGCACTTAACTGACTGACAGACTTTATACCCATGGTTAGTGTTCTCGGGTTAAACTTTTCAGCTTAAAATATTGCAATAGCAATCATAAATATGAAATATGATTGTTATTTTAAGTAAAGAGGTACAAAGGTAAAACATTGAAATTGACAACTTTTTTTCATTTTTGTGAATTTCAATTTTTTACCTTTGTATTTTTTATGTTAAACACTTCTCTCTTCCTTTCCCTCAATGAAATTAATTAACGCCTCTGATGTCTTTTATCCATCTTTCCATGCAATCAAAACAGAATTGTTCATTATCTATGAAGTATTGGCAGAGTGTAACGGTCGTGCTAACTAAGAGAGGGACAAGCATTTTTTTTTTTTATCATATCATATCACCCCGAGCAAGGCGGTAGGGCCACTGGTGTGCAGGGGGCTACGTAAGAGTGAATAGATTGGAAAAGAGAAAGCCGGAAACCACATCCTAAACAGGGATGAGCCTCTCCACCTGTTAAAATATTGTCTATAATTTTGAAGTCTTTGTTTTTTTTGTTTTGTTTTTTGTTTTTTTTGTTTTGTTTTTTGTTTTTTTTGTTTTGTTTTTTTTTTGTTTTTTTTTGTTTTTTTGTTTTTGTTTGTTTTTTGTTTTTGTTTTGTTTTTTGTTTTGTTTTGTTTTTCATTAGTTCCTAAAAGAAAAGACTAGGGTTACCGTGACATGTTAGTTTCAGATATTTGGATTCTTTCTACCCTACCTTAAATAGAATAATTGAAATAATGTGAAGTAATTAAAGATTGTCATGGATATGGCCAAATTTTTATTACTTTCTTTACTGCTTGATTACAACATGACTTTGCTCTGCTCTCTTGATGTAGAAAAACCAAGACTAGCGGAAAATTCATAGCTATCAACTTTCATTAAAACAGATGCTAAACATTTTTGTCTTCCCTTCATTTTCTCATTGAAACTAACCAGCATCTCTGATATGTCTTTTCCGTCTTCCCACTCATCAAAACGAAATAGTTAATTATCTACCAGGTATTGGCAGGCTATGTGAAACACTTTTGATTCTTTTTCTCATTGAAACCAAGTAAAGTCTCTGATACGTTTTCCCCCCGTCTTTCCACACTATCAAAACAGAATTGTTCATTATCTATGAGGTATTGACAAGGTGTAACGGTCGTGCTAACTCAAGAAAGGACAAGCATAGTAAGATATTTTTATCTGTTGGGTCTGTTTTTGTTCTTTCTCATTCGTTCCTAAAAAAACAAAAAAAAACAAAAAAAAAAACAAAACAAATAAACAAAATAGTAAAAAGCCAACGTTACTGTGACATGTTAATTCCATACATTTAACTGATATCTACCCTACCTTTTATAAGAAATAGATGAGCTTTAATGGAGTGTAAAAAGTGAAGTAAAGTCTGCTCTGTATAAAAAGTCAAATTGCTATTTTCTTTGCCCTCCCTCTTGACATGACTCTACTCTGCTCTCAAGACATAGCAAAACCGAGACTCGGGAAAATTCAAAGTTATCAACGTAAGCTTTTGTGGTTGATTAAAGAAATAAACTTCAAGCATGAATAACAAGTGAAATGTTTGGTGTCATGGTGAACATCTGAGTTTGTGCGAAGTCTTTGGCCAATCTTGACTCACATCTGAGTTTGTGCGAAGTCTTTGGCCAATCTTGACTCACATCTGAGTTTGTGCGAAGTCTTTGGCCAATCTTGACTCACATCTGAGTTTGTGCGAAGTCTTTGGCCAATCTTGACTCACATCTGAGTTTGTGCGAAGTCTTTGGCCAATCTTGACTCACATCTGAGTTTGTGCGAAGTCTTTGGCCAATCTTGACTCACATCTGAGTTTGTGCGAAGTCTTTGGCCAATCTTGACTCACATCTGAGTTTGTGCGAAGTCTTTGGCCAATCTTGACTCACATCTGAGTTTGTGCGAAGTCTTTGGCCAATCTTGACTCACATCTGAGTTTGTGCGAAGTCTTTGGCCAATCTTGACTCACATCTGAGTTTGTGCGAAGTCTTTGGCCAATCTTGACTCACATCTGAGTTTGTGCGAAGTCTTTGGCCAATCTTGACTCACATCTGAGTTTGTGCGAAGTCTTTGGCCAATCTTGACTCACATCTGAGTTTGTGCGAAGTCTTTGGCCAATCTTGACTCACATCTGAGTTTGTGCGAAGTCTTTGGCCAATCTTGACTCACATCTGAGTTTGTGCGAAGTCTTTGGCCAATCTTGACTCACATCTGAGTTTGTGCGAAGTCTTTGGCCAATCTTGACTCACATCTGAGTTTGTGCGAAGTCTTTGGCCAATCTTGACTCACATCTGAGTTTGTGCGAAGTCTTTGGCCAATCTTGACTCACATCTGAGTTTGTGCGAAGTCTTTGGCCAATCTTGACTCACATCTGAGTTTGTGCGAAGTCTTTGGCCAATCTTGACTCACATCTGAGTTTGTGCGAAGTCTTTGGCCAATCTTGACTCACATCTGAGTTTGTGCGAAGTCTTTGGCCAATCTTGACTCACATCTGAGTTTGTGCGAAGTCTTTGGCCAATCTTGACTCATTAAGTTGAATGTCGTACTTATCTGTATTACAGTATCAATGAGAACAATAGATGAAAATAAGGTTGAATCGGTCAGTCAGTTCAGTGATACACGCTTGGGCGATCATGTCTTGAAAAAGACATGAATTACTGGGCAGAAGATTATCCTACGATAGAGTGGTTGCCAACCAAGGCTATAACCCGTAACTGGTGGGAGAAGATATGTATCATATTATTAAGTAGTAATTTAGTGGGAGATCAGTTTATTACTTCATAACAATATAAAACCGACCTCCACTTTATGCCCAGTAGAAGCCTTAATCATCCAACTATTATATTCAATCAGTTATGTGCCATACGTGATACACGTTTTGGGCGATCATGTCTTGAAAAAGACATGAATGACTGTGGGGAAGATTATTCCGTAGTAGGTTGCCATTACTTTCTGCGGTAGATTGGTTGCCAGCCAAGGCTAAAGAACCCAATCTGTCTTGTTATTTAACCCATAACTAGAGGGAAGAGACGGATTAATACTTTCCCAAGGGTATTTGTGCGTAAATGAATGCAAGGAATTCAACTGGAATTCGAACACGGCTTCCCGATTTGTCGCTCCGAGTCGATATCTACAACGCACATTCAAAGGTAGCATTTTTAAAATAGCTAAAAAATAACATTTTTATCAGAAGCTTCTAAAATTCTGGTTAAAAATCTTGTTTTGTTGGCGCCAAAGGAAAACTATAAATCTGAGTTTTTTTTGCAAGTAAAAAAAAACACACACATTGATTTAAAATTTGAAAATTCTTGCAAAAATCAAATTGTTGGATTTTAATGAAATTTAAAGACTTGTTCACAAATGAAGGAAAGGTTTGAAAAATAATTTCATTCATTTGGAAATGAGTTTCATTAAAATCCAACATTTATCTGTTTTTTGCAAGAATTTCCGAATCAACATGTTTTTCATCGCAAAAAACGCTCACATTTCCCATCCTATGAAAGTGTACTGTTAAACAAGAATTAACGAATGACTATTTTTTTAAAAAAATGTTTACAGTGCTACTATTATTAGTATTATTAATAGTCCTTGTCCTCTTCGGAATGGTATGCTCATTTTGGTTTTTATACTCAGGTTTCGGCCATTTTACTTTTCAGCCGAAACCTTGTGCATTAGTTACCGCCACAGATAAAAAAATAAAAAAAAAACAAAAAAAAAAACAACGTAAAACGCATTTTGAATGATTTAAAAGTATTCTTTGAAGTTTAAATTATTTTTTTAGAAAATTCCGTTCAAAAAACAAGATACTTAAACAAGATTTTCTTAAAAATCCAATATTTAGCGATGTCTTTTAAAGTGTATTAATAAGTTTAAGTATTAACTGGATTTTATAAAGGTCATGCTTACTTTGTACTTAAAACGTAATGGAAAAAACGTTTATTTTTACTCACTGAAACCTGTGCAGTTACTGGTGACTTAATTTTATACTGTAATCCCTCTCTTAAAAGCGCGCGAAAAAACAAAATTAAGAAAGAAAACAAAACACAAGCGGAAAAATAATGAAAAAATTGGTGTTTGTGGGGCAATAACGAATGAGGCAACTGGCGTCTGCGGGGCAATAACGAATGAGGCAGCTGGCGTCTGCGGGGCAATAACGAATGAGGCAGCTGGCGTCTGCGGGGCAATAACGAATGAGGCAGCTGGCGTCTGCGGGGCAATAACGAATGAGGCAGCTGGCGTCTGCGGGGCAATAACGAATGAGGCAGCTGGCGTCTGCGGGGCAATAACGAATGAGGCAGCTGGCGTCTGCGGGGCAATAACGAATGAGGCAGCTGGCGTCTGCGGGGCAATAACGAATGAGGCAGCTGGCGTCTGCGGGGCAATAACGAATGAGGCAGCTGGCGTCTGCGGGGCAATAACGAATGAGGCAGCTGGCGTCTGCGGGGCAATAACGAATGAGGCAGCTGGCGTCTGCGGGGCAATAACGAATGAGGCAGCTGGCGTCTGCGGGGCAATAACGAATGAGGCAGCTGGCGTCTGCGGGGCAATAACGAATGAGGCAGCTGGCGTCTGCGGGGCAATAACGAATGAGGCAGCTGGCGTCTGCGGGGCAATAACGAATGAGGCAATTGGCGTCTGTATTAAAAAAAAATTATCTTTAACCTTTTTATAACCAGTAGGTCAGGAATATGTGCTTCTACTGAGTAGAATGAATAATTTTATACTACATTAGAAACAGTATTTTGTTTTTTAATGAAATGATACCTTTGAATTTAATTTTTTTTTAAGTCCTATCTAGGCAGTTTTACTGCCGCTGGTGCGCAGGGAGAGAGGTGACTATTGACCTTAGATTTGAATTCTTGGAGATTGTAGCTGTCGTAGAAGCAAGTATACGGAAGGGAATTCCACAGGCGGGAAGTGCGAAAAAAGACGCTGATAGAGTAAAAGTTGCGGTTACATTATACTGGTTTCACTATAAAAGGGTGGGACCTAGTAGCTAGTCTAGTAGCTCGATTAAATTCATACATAGGGGACACCAATGAGCTAAGTTCATCGGAGCAGAAGCCGTGAAAGTATTTGTAGACATAGGGAAGCCACATTACGTCGGTGAGAGAGTGACTGCAGCTGAGCTGCCAAGTCGGGATCAATCACATCACAGATTCTCCGTTGGATTTTGTCAAGAACCCCGAGGTGAATAGCAGGTGCACCCAGCCAGACGTGGCAACAGTATTCAATAGACGGGCGGATGGTGGATTTTTATATGTGCAGGATGGATTCAGACGGGTAAAACTTCTTAGCCCTAGACAGTGAATCGACCTTCTTAGCGGATTTATCTATGGATTCGATATAGTCATTCCACTTAAGATCTGCTGAGAGAGTTAGGCCGAGGAGGCGCAATGTTTTACTTTCGGGGAGGCTAGCCTAATCCATGTTAATGATGGGTAGGAATGATTGCCTGTGATGGTTAACAGATAGCAGCTTCGTTTTGGAAGCATTAAAGTTTGAGAGCCATTTCTTACCCCATTCCATTACAGATTGGAGGTGCTTTGCAAACTCAGCAGCGAGATTCGCTTTGTCAGCCTCAGCAGATTTTTGATCGAGGCGGGAGTAAATGGTGGTGTCGTCATCGTATATGCCTACTTGGAATCTGGTTACATCCGGGAGATCTTTTATTTATTTTTTTACCTTGTTTGCAGTTATAAAATATTTAATTGCACCTAATGTGGTTTTAAGTTATTTAGAATTTAAGTTATTGGGTGATAATATATTACTCTTTTGATATTTCCTTTTAGAACGTCCATAAAAAAAAATAAAAATTTGTTGCAACTATTAGATTATTTTTGATAAGGTTTGGATAATGTTTTTCAGCATGTTCACATTTGATATTGTGTAATTTTTAATTTATTGAAATAGCATCTTCGGGGATTATTTTTAATATTACTGTGACATTTTGGTTTGCTTTGCAACTCCACTTCTAAATAAAATTTTTAAAAAAGCACATACGAGAAAAGGGTTTCGAAACAGCACTCCTACCCCATATAACCACAATGTTTTATAGTAAAATAACCTATTCATTCATAAATTATTATTAAATGACTCCACCCACGTTTATTGAACAGGTTAAGAGGCTCATCCCTTGTTCCCTGTTTAGGATGTGGTTTCCGGCTTTCTCTTTTCCAATCTTTTCACTTTTCTTTTTTGTTTATTTTTTTTTTTCAATTGGAGTAGATAGATCTATCTATCGCCCGGTTCACACTCCACCTACGTCTATTGAACAGGTTAAGAGGCTCATCCCTTGTTCCCTGTTTAGGATGTGGTTTCCAGCTTTCTCTTTTCCAATCTTTTCACTTTTCTTTTTTGTTTATTTTTTTTTTTCAATTGGAGTAGATAGATCTATCTATCGCCCGGTTCACACTCCACCCACGTCTATTGAACAGGTTAAGAGGCTCATCCCTTGTTCCCTGTTTAGGATGTGGTTTCCGGCTTTATCTTTTCCAATATTTTCACTATTACGTAGCCCCCTGCACATCAGTGGCGTTACCGCCTTGCTCGGGGTGATACGATTAAAAAAAAAAATGAATATTGAACAATTCTGAAAGTTTCATTTGATTCGGATAATTCCCTGATTTTTCGCAATTTTTAAAAAATGGGGTTGCGGGTAGCCTTTTTTTTTTTCTTTGACGATTTTTTTAAAAATCAATCTTGGACCTTTACTAACAACCAAGATGAGCATGCTTCTGATCTCTGTGTCTGTCTGTCGCTCTCTCCGCCACACCGTGTGTCTGTCTGTCGCTCTCTCCGCCACACCGTGTGTCTGTCTGTCGCTCTCTCCGCCACACCGTGTGTCTGTCTGTCGCTCTCTCCGCCACACCGTGTGTCTGTCTGTCGCTCTCTCCGCCACACCGTGTGTCTGTCTGTCGCTCTCTCCGCCACACCGTGTGTCTGTCTGTCGCTCTCTCCGCCACACCGTGTGTCTGTCTGTCGCTCTCTCCGCCACACCGTGTGTCTGTCTGTCGCTCTCTCCGCCACACCGTGTGTCTGTCTGTCGCTCTCTCCGCCACACCGTGTGTCTGTCTGTCGCTCTCTCCGCCACACCGTGTGTCTGTCTGTCGCTCTCTCCGCCACACCGTGTGTCTGTCTGTCGCTCTCTCCGCCACACCGTGTGTCTGTCTGTCGCTCTCTCCGCCACACCGTGTGTCTGTCTGTCGCTCTCTCCGCCACATAATCTTAATTTGCATACGTTCCCCACCCTCATATTGAAATTTCAACGTCATTTTTTTGTACACACAGTGGACACGGTAAGTTGACTCTCTATGCTTTCTGATACGAAAACTTATCGTACACGCATCTCGGGACAGCTGTTGATACTTTTAAAACTATTAAAAGCCTTTCTGCGGCATTTTTTTTTTTTTAAATACCCCCTGTCTCGCTCCCCACACCTCTATGGGACAAAAATGTTTTTATTGTTTCGCTTTCTTTGCCGCTCGAACTGGGAACACACGTAAACACGCGCCATATGCTGCCTTTGAGATTGAAAATGAAAAAAACCTACACGTGTTTCTGTAATTTCGTATTTTTATTTATTTTATTGTAATATGAACTGTTATGGGTCAATATTAACAAATTTTTAAGTCGGCTCTTTGGTATTCAAAAATGACTTTACTCAACTCTTTTATTGCTGAGGTTCATAAATTGGGATCAATTTACTTTTCTTTTTTTTTCCTTTTTTTTCTTTTACTTTTTTTTTAATTGTGGAATTTTTTAAAAGTTATTATTTGCTTGGAAAGTCTGTAGTGTAGTTAAGTAGTAATTACTTTCAAAAATGCGTTTCTTCACCAAAAGAAAGTGACTTTAGCTATCCTTGCTAATTTTGAAATAGAAAAATTAATCAGGAGTGGGGCATCTTTTTATTTTTTAATTTTTTAAATCATATCACCCCGAGCAAGGCGGTATCGCCACTGATGTGCAGGGGGCTTCGTGAGAAAGACGGAAACCACATACTAAACAGGGAACAAGGGATGAGCCTCTTTACCAGTTCAATAGACGTGGGTGGAGTGTGAACCGGGCGATAGTTTAGTTTATCTACTCCAATTGAAGAGAAAAAAAAAAAAGAAACATGTTGGTGGATTGCTAAGTTTTAACTTAGTTAAAGTCCAGTCAAGAGATTTCTGCTAAAATTAAAGAAATGTTTTATTAATGATTTCACCTTAAACGAGGCAGGGCCACACTAATCCAAGAGAAAAAACTGGGTGCAGGAGGTATTGAAGAAAGGATTAAAGATTATCACTGTAAGGAGAGCAAGCAAATGGAAGGGAGCTCCACAGGCGAGAAGTGCAAGAAAAGAAACTTTTGGAGTAGAAGTGGCAGTTAATTTGATTATTTTAACGGTAAGATGCCAATGTAGTTGGTTAAGTGTCATACTTGATAGACGCTTAGGCAATGATGTCTCGAAAAAGATGACTTTGTATAAGATTTTCCCACATTAGGTTGCCATTGCTTTCTGTGGTAGACTGGTTGCCAACCAAGGCTACAAAACCCAATTTGTCCAGCTATTTAACTCATAGCTGGAGGGAGAAGAGATGGATTAAACCCAAGGGTATTTGTGTGTAATTGAGTGCAACGAATTCAACTGGAATTTAAACTTGGCTCTCTGATTTATTATTTAACTCATAGCTGGAGGGAGAAGAGATGGATTAAACCCAAGGGTATTTGTGTGTAATTGAGTGCAACGAATTCAACTGGAATTTAAACTTGGCCCTCTGATTTATTATTCTAAGTCAATATCCACTGCACCACAATGCACATTGGTAATTTTCTAGCAGACTTAAATTTATGTGGTCAGGGCACCAGTGAAAAAATCTTTGCCATGAAAATATTTGTAAATAAAGACAGTGAAGCCACATTACGTTAATGAGAAAGTGACTGAAGACGAGATGCCAAGTCAGGATCGATTACATTGCAGATTCTTTTTTGGATTTTGTCAAGGACTTTGAGATGAACAACAGAAGCATCCAACCAGATATGGCAACAGTATTCAATGCATGGATGAATGGTAGATTTGTAAATGTACAAGATGGATTCTTGTGAGAAAATATTTCTGGTGCAACACGGACACCTACCCTTCCTAACAGATGTAGCTATAGATTCAATGTAGTCATTCCACTTCAGGTAGATTGAAAAAGTCAGTCCAAATGAGTGTTATTTTAATGGTGTGAAAGTTTTTGGCAAATTTGGTAGGTGAAGTTGACGTGGTTTTGCTTTTTTGTTGGAGATACACTGTAACCCTGATATAAGAGAGTTGTCGGGAGCTGGTAAACGTTATCTTATACCCGGGTTTCTATTATACAAAGAGTTTCCTCTTATATACGGGTCTCTCTTATACAATAGTTTCTTCTTATATCCGGATTTCTCTTATACACGGGTTTAGTATATCTTATATATATTACCACAGGCTCTAATTTGGGACCAGATAAAATCTCTATTATATCAGGGTCTCTTATATCCGGGTTATACTGTATTTACTAAGTTTAGGTTTGTTTGCAGAGAATTAAGAGATGTTTCATTGGTAAAAGTCAGTCAGTTAAGTGCCATACATGATACATGCTTGGGTGATCATGTCTTGAAAGAGACATGACTGACTGGGCAGATTTTTTTATCCCGCTCTTTAAACTATAGCTGATAGTAGAAGAGACTGATTGTATTAATAAGAAGTTGGGGATCAGTTTATTATTTAATAACAATAGAAAACTGATCCCCCATTTTATGCCCAGTAGAAGCCTTACTTATGTTCCCAACTATTATCTTCATTCAGTCAGTCAAGTGCCATACGTGATACACGCTTGGGTGATCATGTCTTGAAAGACACATGACTGACTGGGCAGAAGATGTTTTTTATCCTGCTCTTTAAACTATAGTTGATAGTAGAAGAGACGGATTGTATTAATAAGTTGGGGATCAGTTTATTACTTAATAACAATAGAAAACTGATCCTCCACTTTTTGCCCAGTAGAATCTTTACTTATGTTTCCAACTATCATCTTCATTCAGTTAGTTCAGCGCCATACGTGATTCACATCTGAGCAATCATGTCTCAAAAGAGTCATGACTGACTGGGCAGAAGATTTTCTATCCTGCTCTTTAAACTATAGCTGAAGGTAGAAGAGAAGGATTGTATTAATAAGTAGTAATTAGTGGAGATTAGTTTAATAACAATTGAAAACTCATCCCCCACTTTATGCCCAATAGAACCCTTAATCATGTTTCCAACTATTATATTCAGTCAGTTAAGTACCATATGTGAGAGACACTTTGTGAAACTGTAGACTTTCTGCGGTAGACTGGTTGCCAACCAAGGCTATAAAACCCAATCTGTCCTGTTATATAACCCATAACTGGTGGAAGAGAGGTACCATATTATTAAGCAGTAATTTAGTGAAAGATCAGTTTATTACTTCATAACAATATAAAACCGACCTCCACTGTATGCCCAGTAGAAGCCTTAATCATCCAACTATTCAGTCAGTTATGTGCCATATGTGATACACGCTTTGGGCGATCATGTCTTGAAAAAGACATGAATGACTTGGCAGAAGATTATCCCGCAGTAGGTTGCCATTACTTTCTGCAGTAGACTGGTTGCCAGCCAAGGCTATAGAACCCAATCTGTCATGTTAATTAACCCATAACTGGAGGGAAGAAACGGAATAATACCTTTCCTAAGGGTATTTGCGCGTAAGTGAATGAAAGGAATTCAACTGGAATTTGAACTCGGCTCCCCGATTTTTCATTCCAAGTTGATATCGTCTGCACCGCAACACACATCCTGCACCGCAACACACAAAGAGTACTGAACTGTAATGTGATATGTCCTCCTATATGGCAGTGAATGCTGGACCATCTCCTCAGAGATGGAGAGACTTGAAGCAACAGAAATGTGGTTCTACAGAAGGATCCTGAGAATACCATGAACCGAATATGAGAGTAACAAGGTTTTGGAGATAAGGGAAACAAAAAGGAAACTTATACTTAACATCAGGAATAAACAGTTGAAATTTCTGGGGCTGAAATTTGAAGGAGGAGGGCTTGGAGAATCTGATGTTCACAAAGTGGATAGAGGGACAGGAAACAGCACTTGACTTATTTGATGGGCTTAAGCAAATGGATGGCAGAGCAAGGTTTGGCAGAAATAAGACAAAATATATTAAGAGCTGCAAGGGACAGGAAAATGTTGAGGACCATCATCACTTATATCCTGAAGGGATACAGCGCATAAAAGAATGTGTGTGTGGTTGAAAACCACAAATGTAGGGCACCTTATGACAATTTAATTCACGATATTCATCAGTTTGGAGATGGGATGTTTATAAATATTCTTCCTGATCAGGAAGCGCTCTTTCTTACCAAATTTTTTTTTTTTTTTTTTAATCATTTCACCCCAAGCAAGGCATTCCACTGCCACTACTGTGCAAGGGGTTACATAGGGGAAGGTAAAGAGAAAGAGTGGTTAGATATAGGAAATGTTATAAGGAGGGTGCGAGGCTGAGGGTTGGGTAGATGGAGTTTTTGCGAGAATGGATGCGAGTTAGGTGTCTATTGACCTTACATTTAAAGTCCTGGAGATTGTAGCTGTCGGGGAAGCAATCATATGGAAGGGAATTCCATGGTCGGGAAGTGCGAGAAAAGAAGTTGTTGGAGTAGAAATTGCGGTTACATTTTATCGGTTTTACTGGAAAAGGGTGGGACCTAGTTGCTAATCTAGTATCTCGTGCAAATTCGTACCTAGGGGGCACCAGTAATCTAAGTTCATCGGAGCAGAAGCCATGAAAGTATATTTGATTAATGTTTATTATTGGATTAGTTTGGAAGTATGTCGATCATGGCTTTTCACGTTTCCCTATTCCTGATGGCTCTTAGCAGGCTTTCTCCTGTTACAACACGCAAACCCCTGTACTGTCATCCACCTGCTCAAGCCCATAAATCTACAATATAAATGTATAAAAATTAGCATGGCCACAAAATTAGGGATCAGTTTATATATTGATTATAATGTAGATTTGATCCCCCACTTTATATCCACATAATTTCTTATAAACTGTTGGCATATATATTCTTCTATGTGACCTGTCCCTTCAGGACGTAGGCGATCATGGCTTTCCATGTCTCCCCTATCCCTGGTGGCTCTCAGCAGGCTTTCTCCTGTTACATCATGCAAACCCCCATTCTGTCATCCATGTGCTCAGGCCCTTAAAATATGTTATCCGCTGCTTTTCCCTGTCTTTTTTCCCCCTCTATTTGGCTTGTTAGTATCAGGTTCTCCAAGCCCTCCTTCCTCATTGCATGTCCCAGAAACTTCGGCTGTCTCTTCCTGATGCTCAGTATTAATTTCCTTTTCGTTTACATTCTTTCCAAAACCTCGTCATTGCTCACATGCTTGATCCATGATATTCGCAGCATTCTTCTGTAGAACCACATTTCAGTTGCTTCAAGTTTTTCCTTCATCTTTAATGATATTGTCCAGCATTTATTGTCACATTGAAGAACTGACATCACATAGCAATCCAGTACTCTCTTCTTTGTTTCTAGCAAAATTTTCCTTTCTCTTAATACTCTGCTCAGCTTCTGGAATGCGTCCTTTGCCATGCCAATTTGCCTTCAGATCTCTGTGCCGCATTTTTCGTCTTCTGTTAGAACACTTTCCAGGTATTTAAATTTTCGTACCTGCTTGATTTTAGTATCGCCCACCTGTATTTGGTATTTTAGGCTGCTGTTTTTGCTGATGACCATGCACAATCGCACAGAGTTTCCAAATTTTTAACTGAACTGTTGACTTTAAGGCCACTTGCATTTTTGTGCATGACATATCGAATAAGTTTGAAAAATATGCTTTAAGTTGAGATCTTTGCATATTTGTTGTTGGATGTCAGAAATGGATGTGCAGAGTTCCACTGATTCAATAAATTTCTGTACCCTCAGTATGACCCGGATATGAGAAACCCCGGTATAAGAGAAACGTTCCTGGCCCCGACGACTATCTTATATCCGGGTTACACTGTGTGTGTGTGTGTGTGTGTGTGTGTGTGTGTATATATATATATATATATATATATATATATATATATATATATATATGCACACACACAGTATAACCCAGATATAAGAGAGAGATTTCTCTGGTCCCAAATTAGAGCCTGTGGTAATGTATATAAAATAGACCAAACCCAGATATAAGATAAACCTTACCTGGTCCCGCCAACTCTCTTATATCAGGGTTACACTGTGTGTGTGTGTATATATATATATATATATATATATATAACAAGCACACACACACAGTGTAACCCAGATATAAGAGAGATAGTTCTCTGGTCCCAAATTAGAGCCTGTGGTAATGTATATAAAATAGACCAAAATCGGATAAAAGAGAACCTTTATCCGGTCCCGACAACTCTCTTATATCCGGGTTACACTGTATTTATTTTTCTAGAATAGTAATATCCAGGTTTGTTTGATAATGTTCCATTTTTGTTTTTGGGGAAAAAAGTAGATTTTTTTATATGAATTCAACTTGTAGGATTAAAGTCCTTAAAATTAAATATTTTCACAAGATTGAGGTTTTTGAGTAGCTGAAAATAATAAAGAGAAACAGTATATGAATAAATATCAATTTGAAAAAAAGATCTGTTTTTAGTATCAGTTTTCTATGAAGTCAATTTCATTTGATAGGTAGTTTCAAGTTTCTCACGGCTTACAGCCTATCACGTTGAATACACCAGTTCTCGCTTGATCACCGAAGTTAAGCAACATTGAACCTGGTTTGTACTTAGATGGGTGACCGCTTGGGAATACCAGGTGCTGTAAGCGTATAGTGACGGATGTGCGTTGTGGTACAGTGGATATCAGCTCGGAAAGAGAAATCAGTGAGCCGAGTTCGAATTCCAGTTGAATACCCTGCATTCACTTAAGCACTGGTACTCTTGGGAAAGGTATTAATCCATCCTTTCTCCCCAGTTAAGGGTTAAATAACAAGGGAAGGACTTGGGGACCCTACTCTTAAAAACAAATCCCAATGAATCTTGATACTTGAAAAGAAAAAATGTTGTAAAAATAAAATAACTTTACCCAAAAATCATTGGTTATGACCTTAAATGATCCCATAAGGATTGATAGGTCGTTAAACAAACATTCAGTTACATTCAAGTTTCTCATTGATACCATGGTAAGGGAAGTACTTGTAGGCCTGAAGAAACTGATACAACTTCTGTAATTCTCTGGGCCACTCTGTGAATGACTGTTAAGTGTCTTTTTTTTCTTTTTTTTTTTTTTTTTTTTTTTTTAAGACTGGTGTCCTTAAAATGTGCATGGGTGGTGCAGTAGATATCGGCTGGAAATGAGAAATCGGGGAGCCAAGTTCGAATTCCAGTTGAATTCCTTGCATTCACTTATGCGCAAATACCCTTAGGAAAGGTATTATTCCATTTCTTCCCTCCAGTTATGGGTTAACAGGACAGATTGGGTTCTATATCCTTGTTTGGCAACCAGTCTACTGCAGAAAGTAATGGCAACCTACTGCGGGATAATCTTCTGCCCAGTCAGTCATGTCTCTTTCGAAACCTGATCACCCAAACGTGTATCACGTATGGCAACTGAATATAATAGTTGAAAATAGGATTAAGGCTTCTACTGGGCATAAATTGGGGGGTCAGTTTTCTATTGGTATGAAGTAATAATCTGATCCCCCACTAATTACCATATAATAATATAATACCTCTCTTCCCCCTCTAGCTATGTGTCAAATAATAGGGCAGATTGGGTTTTATAGCCTTGATTGGCAACCAGTTACTGCAGAAAGTAATGGCAACATACAGTGGGATAATCTTCTGCCCAGTCAGTCATGTCTCTTTCCAGACATGATTGCCCATGCATGTATCACATATGGCACTTGACTAATAGACTGTCTTTAAAAGGGGATCAAATGAATGCGTTTCTTTCTATGTTTTTAAAGCTTCTTAAAAAAAAATTCCTTAATGTTGAAATGATTTTTAAACATAATATCACTGGAAATTTCTCTTATAGGCATTTATTTTTTTTTTGTTTTTAAGTATATGTTCACCTGATGCAAGGCCTACTCTAAGTAGATAGTTGCTGAATGAGGTTTTTGTATAAATGTAAGAAAATAAATGCAGATTATGGGGATATATAGAATAGTGAGTTTGGCAGCATCCACACATAGCAATTCTCAGGATGAAGCTAGATGAGTAAAACTTCTTTCTTACTAATGGAATATGGTAGATGGTATAGTGGGTTAGCTGTAAATTTCTAAATTGGCAGAAGAAATGTATCTCATCTGAACATTTCCTATACAATATTTTATATTTTTTTGACAATGATGTTGCATTCCTTTATGCACAGATACCCTTGGAAGAAGGCATCAATCCATTGCTTCTCCTTCCTCCTATGGGTTAAATATCAGGACAGTTGTCTTATCACCTTGGTTAGCAACCAATCTACTGCAGAAAGTAATGGTAACTTACAGGAAAATCTTATGCCAAGTCTGTCATGTCTCTTTTGATATGATCCCCAACTATGTCACTTGTCTGACTATTCACACTGTACTAGGCCCAAGAGCCACATGAGGTAGAGATTTACAGAGTATGGAGTGTGGGTTTGTGGAGAAGATCCCTGTTAAACCTATACTTGAACAGTTTAAAATTCTAGCAATTGAGAAATATTTTGGGGGGGGGGGAGTTAGTTCTTCATTGGATCACTCTGTCAGGTCTAGAAGTTTGTCTTGTCAGAATCCATTTTGCACATTTATAAATTTACCATTTGTCTATACATTGAATATTGTTGCTGTATCTGATCGGGTGCTCCTGGTTCTTGACAAAATCCAAAGGAGAATCTGCAATATAATTGATCTTGACTTGGCAGCCTAACTTCAGTCAGTTTCTCACCAACACGATGTGCCTTTTCTACAAATATTTTCATCGCAATTACTCTTACGAGCTTTTTTCCCTGGTTCCCCAACCACATGAATTTATGCATGCCACCAGATTGGCATTTAGGTCCAACCCTTTTACTGTCGAAATAGTTAAATGTAATTGCCTCTTCTCTAACAGTTTCTTTTTTTGTACATCCCATTTGTGGTGCTCCCTTCCATTTACTTGCTCACCTGATAGCTACAATCTCTAAAAGTTTAAAGGCAACATCAGTTGCCATCTTCTATCTTCTTGAATCCCATTCATCTTTTATCCTTTCTTCAAAACCCACTGTACCCAGTCTTTTCTCTCACTGTAACCCCCTGCGCATGAATAGTGGTCCTGCTTTGCTTGGGGTGAAATCATTAAAAAAAGCTGATAGCTACAATCTCCAAAAATTTAAATGCAACATCAATTGCCATCTATCTTCTTGAATCCCATTCTTTTCTTTTGACATCCTCTGTACCTTGTTTTTTCTCTCACTGTAAACCCCCTGCACACCAGTAGCATTCCTACTTTGTTTGGGGTGAAATGATAATAAAAATATTTAAAAAAAAAAATCTGTTTGAGTGTAAATAGAATCTCTGCACTGTAATACAAAAGAAATGAGGGCAAGAATAAAGTGTCATCAATTTAACATGTTTCACTTTAACAAGCTTCTTCAGAGATTACACAAACACACAAAAATGTCTACATTCTTTTCTTAAAAATTGTTTATTTGGGCAGTAATCATTAAAAATGACAGACAAGGTGTGATAGTTAAGTTTTTTGTAGTTTTTATTTTTTTTTGTTTTGAGAACATAAAATATATAAAAATTGTCCAAATGTTTTCAGTTGATCCAAGCACTTTCAGCTATATTTTTAGCCATTTTCAAAGATGAATGTTATTTTACATAATATGTATGTGGCATTATTCCTTTTCTTACAGACATATACAAACACACACTGGCAGCACAACCAGTGAGAACTACTTTTTTTTTTCTTCTCACCCCCACAGATACACATCCCTTAACTTCACTTTCTTACTACTGTAAAATGGCTTTCTTCTCTCTTTTATAATTTTCATGCTGACTATTCTAATGAGCTTTCTTTCAATTGCATGAATTTATATATATTACTAAATTGGTAACAAGATCTCATAGTTTTACTGTTGAATTAGTTAGCTGTATGTGTAAGTTCTATTCCAATAGTTTCTTCTCCTCACCTCACCTGTAGAAAACTCTTCTAGTTTCTTTTTTCTTTGCCACCTACACTTAGCAAGGAAATGAGTAAAACTTGGGGGTGGGGAGTAATAAGTCAACAGCTTGTCATTCAGTTAACTGATTTTTTAATCTTAAATTTTCACTGTATAATGTTCAATCTGCATGTTTAATATTTCCCAGGATATTTAGTGCATTGACAAGGAAGTAGATTATGTCGAAAAATAAGTATTCCTTTTATAAAATAAATGATTTTCTAATGAGGTTGCAAACACATCAGGGAGTGGCAAGAAGTTTTCTGCCTAGTTCATATTTTGAAAAGTTGTTTAGCCACGAAAACTTTTCGACATCCCTGTGTGTGTGAAGCTGGAAGATTGTGATTGGCATTGCATTCAAATTTTTGAAAAATGTCTTCAAGAATTTGATTGCAATGCCAATTGTGGTCTTCCTTCTTCTTGAACCCTGGTCTTTTGTTGTCCCTTCTCTTCAATGAAGCTTACTCATTCTGTTTCACTCCCAGCAATACCTGGCATCTCAATAGCATTATCATCTTGCTTGGAGTGAAATGATCACACACACACACACACACTGAAAAGTTTTGGCATTTTTTTTTTTTCAATTGGAGCAGATAGACTAAACTATCACTCCACCCATGTCTATTGTACAGGTGTAGAGGCTCATCCCTTGTTCCCTGTTTAGGATGTGGTTTCCGGCTTTCTCTTTTCCAAATCTTTTCACTCTCGCATAGCCCCCTGCACATCAGTGGCATTACCGCCTTGCTCGAGGTGATATGATTAAAAAAAAAATCAAAAAAAATCCAACCAACTTTCCGAAATTTGATGACACTATCTCATATATGTTTGCAGCCTCCTAAAAAAGGCAATCATTTTATAAAATAAATACTTATTTTTCAACATAATCTCCTTTCTTGTCATTGCACATCCTGGTAAATATTAATCATGTAGATTGAATATTATCCAGTGAAAATTTAAGATAAAAAATCGGTTAATAACTGAATGTCAAGTTGTTGACTTATTACTCCCCACCCCCAAGTTTTACTCTCATTTCCTACTTAAGTGTATGAAATGATTCTGATAGGTTTTTGTAGCAAGAAATTCTATCACTAGTAAGTTGATAGTTAAACAAATTCAGCAGTTTTGACAAATCAGCAGCATTTCTTTTATACTCACCAAAGATGATGTTATTCTAGATTCTTGGAGATTGGAATGGCAGGATTCTAGAGAAGAACCACCACTACTTCTGCAGACAAGCGAACATCTTGGATTTAAATGTCAGTTTTAAACCGTTTTTTTTTTTTTTTCTTTTTTTTGGTTAGTGGTTGTAAATGCAATTTAATAAAGAAAGATGGCAACTGCCACCATGTTAAAAATAATAGCAAAGCAAAACCTAGCAAAAAAATGTGAATGTGAAAGGTTTTACTGAGGTTGAAAAAGTTATAATAGATTTCTACCACATTTTTAATGCATTGAATTTAGGGAGAAGGGTGATCCCCACTAACTTGTTGAAACATAATAGAAAATATTAAGGACCTCAATATGCTTTCATGACTGATCTATAAAAGGTTAGTTATAAGTTAACATTGTCGAGATGTTCAGACTTCTGTGTGCATACCAGAGGATGCTATATTTTTATTACAACTTAACATAATTTTCATTTAGTGGCACTGTATAATTCTGTTTGAAGAGCTTGGTGCTATGCGGATAAAAATAGTGGCAATTTCTTGATGCCCAGAAAAAAGTGTCAATGATGTTTATTCCCTTGACACTGCTGTTGCTCTATACACTTTTGACTCCCTCAGCAAAACTAATTATTTTGAAAAGTGAGGATTTGAATTTTGATAAAACCCAAACATATGAAAGTAGACTCATATTTATTGAGAACTGACAACAAAGATGTTAAACAACATTAGATTGAATATTTTTTTTTTTTTTTTAAATCATTTCACCTCAAGGTAAAGTGATAATGCCTTTAAGGCACAAGAGACTATTGGGAATGAAAACAAATGAGGAAACTTAGAAGGAACTAGAAACTCCGTGCTAAACAGGCAATAAACCTTTACTCCTGTTCAAAACGACCAGGGAGGAATGTGAACCAGATGTTAGGTGAATGGTAAATAAGTATTGCATTGTAGTTGGTTTACATATTTTGATAATTTTGTAATTTTTTTTAATAAATCAAATTTCTATATAAAAAGGTAATCTTTATAAAAGGTGAATATTATATATATATATATATAAATAAATAATGTAATATAATATTACATTCTACTTGTTCCTATATTTTTATAATCTTGTGAATAAAGATTGCTGTAGGAGTCAAAAATGTATACAGTAATATTGGTTTCATGGGACTAATTCTCTTGACTCCCCATTGTTATTTTTTGGGGGCAGGGGGTATTTTTCTGTAGGCATGAAACTTAAGCATTGCAAATAAAATGCTTCATCTTTAGAAAAACAATCTTGTCAGAAGCAAAATGCAATTGAAGAGTTCTTTATTTTATTTACGTTTGGTTTAATATCCTCATCTTTACCAAAACATTTAAGTAATTTTGATTGTTGACCTTCTTCAGGTATTTGCCAATCCCGATAAACTTCAGGCAATTTCAAACTGTACTCTTTATTTTATCAATGGGAGGAGATTTTTCTTGCTGTTCATGTTTATGAGCATCTTGTTCTTATTTCACTTTGTTTCCACAGAAGTCAGTTACCTGACCCTGGGATTAAACTCCCAATTACTATGTTACCAAAATCAGGCAGAAATTGAACAATGTTACCTTTTATGTGTGATTGCAAATGCATTTTAGAAGTAAATTCTTGACTCATGCCTCTTGTGTGTTTGTTTGTCTCTCTCTCTCTCTCTCTCTCTCTCTCTCTCTCTCTTTTCTCTCTCTCTCTCTCTCTCTCTCTCTCTCTCTCTCTCTCTCTTTCTCTCTCTCTCTCTCTCTCTCTCTCTCTCTCTCTCTCTCTCTCTCTCTCTCTCTCTCTCTCTCTCTCTCTCTCTCTCTCTCTCTCTCTCTCTCTCTCTCTCTCTCTCTCTCTCTCTCTCTCTCTCTCTCTCTCTCTCTCTTCTCTCTCTCTTCTCTCTCTCTTCTCTCTTTTCTCTTGTAATACTAGAATTCCCCCAATTGTCATTACACATTGTTCAATATTTTCAGAAATTTTTTCCTTTTCTTTCTTTCCTAATTCATTGACTGGTGATGGTAAAACTTCAAGGAAAACTTATGCAAACAGACCGCCATTTTCTTGTTACTGCCAAAATCCTTCTTTTTTTTTTTTTCTGCCTTACCAACTCTTTATTTAGTCTCCAAATCAATTCCAGACTAGTCCAAAATTTTAATTTGCATGGAAGGAATTTGCATCCCCTCATTGGTTAAAAGATTCAAAGGAGTATTTCAAAATTTTGTGTAACCTGACAAATTAAAAAAAAAATTATCTTTTTAAGTAACCATCTGGCTTGCTTTTAATAATTTTCAGCACATCTCTTAAAAGCATGTGTAATAAAGAAACCTAGTTTATTATAATATTTATTTTTTTATCTTCATCTTTTTATTAATCATTTATTCAGTTTATGTTGTTTTTATATAAATTTTTATATTCTCCCCTCAAGAGAAAAAGCAATCAACACAATTAGTTTGTTATATTACTTTTAATTTTATATTCATCTTTTATTTTACATTGCTTTTTATAATTTTTTTTTTTATAATACATGCATAAACACACACACATTTTTTATATATATATATATATATATATATATATAGAGAGAGAGAGAGAGAGAAAGATATATAGGGAGTGCAAATGAAGGTATACAAAATTGATTATACAAACATACCAATGCCTTTAATGTTCAAACTGTTCTCCTCATCATTCACACACTCCCCTTTAATGGTCAAGCATTATTTATTCAAAAATAAAAAATTTTTGTAACTGTATTGTAATGAAAATAAAAATATTAAAAATGATCTCTAATACTTACTGTATATCCCTGTTTAGGATGTGGTTTCCGGCTTTCTCTTTTCCAATCTTTTCACTTTTCTTTTTTTTTCTTTTTTTTCAATTGGAGTAGATAGACTGAACTATGGCCTGATTCATACTCCACCCACGTCTATTGAACATGTGTAGAGGCTCATCCCTTGTTCCCTGTTCAGGATATGTTTTCCGGCTTTCTCTTTTCCAATCTATTCACTCTTACATAGCCCCCTGCACACCAGTGGCCTTACTGCCTTGCTTGGGGTGATGTGATTTAAAAAAAAAAATCATCTTTTTCAGCCCTGTGTGTACATCTCTAATACTTACTGTATATATTTTTCAGCCCTGTGTGTATATAGGTGTATAAGATGGTAACATTTACAAAAGAAACATTTTTTATATTATAATTTAAGAAATGTAGTTCATTTGAACACTTTTTCATGGAAAGAGCAGCAAGTGGCTTGCATCTTTTTGTCTATAAGAAACGAGTTGTATGGCAGAAAATAATTCATCACTCTCACAAGGGTGTAAAGAGATTTTTGGAATCTGTCAAAACTGGAAAAAAATTTTATTTATTTATTTTTTGTTATCTTTAAAAGAATCCAAATCTCAGATAAGATGTGTAATGTTTTCTCTTCCTTGTTATAAGGAGAAATGGCTTTTAAACTGATTTTGTTATGAAGACAGAAGGCCAACATTTAGTTTTTCCAAAGCTGATTACAACTTAATCCAGTGATTTCTAAATAGTGTGGTGTGGCTCATAGGTGTGTTAGAAGAGGATAGCAGGTAAGGCAGAATGATTGAAAGATAGTCGAAGATTTAGAAATCATTTCCAAAAATTCAAATACCAAAAATAAATGATTTCAAAATTTAAAATATCATTATGGATTATTTGTAATTGCATGCATGAGTCCTAGTATAAATAGTTATTGATAATTATTGATTGATTTCATCATTATGATATTTTTGCATTATATCAAATATTAAGAATATGGTAACTAGGGTCTGCAAATTTTAGGAGAGAGTTATCAATACTTTCTTTTGGTAAGCATGACCAATTAAGACAAGCTTAGAAATGCTAAGACCAGCTCTGTACCCAGTTACCACATTAGTGGGTGCTGGATAATCTTTGACCAGTGGCCGGAGCATTTGTGCTCAGGTTCTTCACATTAAAAAAAACAAAAACTACCTCGTGTCACAATTCGCTCCAGTGTGGGAGTTGGGTAAATCCCAGAGAGTTATCAATGATAATGTTCTGACTTCAGAATATTATCATTGATTTCTACTTAACCTCTCTGAAGATTATCGGTTATTGCTTTTTAACCTGTTTTTTTTTTTTTTTTTGTTTAAATGCACTTCTAATTGTATAAAATTTGGAGTTATGAGCAAATTCTAATTCTAAAAATGTGGCCCAGATTGTTGTTCTATGGTTCTACTCTGGAAAATAGAAATTTCTCTGATTCTTCTTCCACCATACATTTATAACTGTAAGTCAATTCAAATGTGATTGATAGAAATTCAATAAAGTCTGAGTCATGACATCAAAGAGGCACTCCTTTCCTCTCAACCAATCAGTGCCCCTAAAGCTTAAATAGCAAGAGAGTAATTTCAAATGTCCTCTTCCCTTAAGTTGGCAAAGATGGTTATTATTATTGAAGAGCATTGCAAATAGCTTTGAGATGGTGATCAATGAAGCTTACATTTATCATCTGATAATGAAAAAGAAATTAATTATCAGATCAAAACTGGTTTATTGATTATGAACTAATACGAAAAATAATTCACAAATGCAGTGGTTTTTTATTGGAAAAAAAAAAAAGAAAATTTTTATTATGTATTGGAAGTGTCAAAAGGAAACAAAGTCCATTGCTTTTTGAGACATTTTATTTTTAATTTCTTCAAAGGATTGAAATAATTTTCTAAATATTTCTTTAGATTTTTTTGTTAACTTTTCTGTCAATTTTTCTCAAGTGTCTTTTTTTGTACATGCTATTTAAAATCTGTTTCAAAATTGGAGTAGATAGATCTATCTACTCCAATTAGATCTATCGCCCGGTTCACACTCCACCCACGTCTATTGAACAGGTTAAGAGGCTCATCCCTTGTTCCCTGTTTAGGATGTGGTTTCCAGCTTTCTCTTTTCCAATATTTTCACTATTACATAGCCCCCTGCACATCAGTGGTGTTACCGCCTTGCTCGGGGTGATACGATTAAAAAAAAAAAAGTTAAACAAATTAAAAGTAAAAAAAAAAAAAATAAGTGCTTCACTAATTGCCTAAAAAGTTGAACTTAATGTTAACAATGGAAAATTGTAATGAAGATGCTTTACTTTCTTACATTTAATAGGTTAACGAAATGTAATCATAACCAGAATGTTTGGTTTAAGCAAAATGTTCAATATATGGAAAATTCTGACTTTTTTAGAGAATACTAAATTTCAAATTTATTCAGAAAAATATGCAAGTCACTTAAGAAAAAATAAATTTAATCATTTCACTCCAAGCAAGGCAATAAAGTTGCTAAGATGCAAGTAATTACTGAATGTGGGAGAATGAAAAAGAAAATAATTTAAGAGTCAGTTAAGTGCCATACGTGAAACACGCTTGGGCGATCATGTCTCGAAAGAGACATGACTGACTGGGCAGAAGATTATCCCGCAGTAGGTTGCCATTGCTTTCTGCGGTAGACTGGTTGCCAACCAAGGCTATATAACCCAATCTGTCTTGCTATTTAACCCATAACTGGAAGGAAGAGATGGATTAATACCTTTCCCAAGGGTATTTGTGCGTAAGTGAATGCAATGGATTCAACTGGAAAGTTTTGAAGATCAAAATTGACTGGAAACAAAAAAGTCAGAAGAGTTTTCTATAAGCAAGAAGTGTTTGAGAAGAAACTGTTAGTGTAGAAGTTTAGCAATTTCAACTGTAAACTAATGAGGCCTTGCCACCAATCTAGTATTACATGTAAAGTCATAAATTTTAGGGTAAATTTTCGTTTTAATTCCTGTTCCTGTTGCTTTTCCCCATCAAACTTATCCAAAATAGCATTATCTCTGTGCAAATGTATATGCTGAACTCAAATCAAGTGTTAGTTAGTGAAGAAACTTACCTTTTTTGCTTTGAATGTCCATTAAAAAAACAAACTATATCTCGCACTTTTTCTCTCCCGTAACTCTCATGAAGTCATGTAATTAACTGCAGAATGACAGACTGCGTAGGCCAAGAAATTTCACTTGTTTACATCCGCCTAGGGAAGTAATACACTTTTTTCCAAAAAACACGCAACTTTCTGCTGAAATTGAAAAAGCGCATTACTTCTCTAACTTGGAGTAAACAGGCGAAATTTTGTTGCCTTACGCAGTCCGTCATCTGCAGTTAATTACATGACTTCATGAGAGTTACAGGAGACAATGTATAAGATATAGTTTTTTTTTTTTTTTTTTTTTTTTTTTATGGACATTTCGATAAAAAAAAGTTAGTTTCTTCACTAATTAACACTTGATTTTTTTTTTTTTTAATCATATCACCCCGAGCTAGGTGGTAACGCCACTGATGTGCAGGGGGCTACGTAATAGTGAAAAGATTGGAAAAGAGAAAGCCGGAAACCACATCCTAAACAGGGAACAAGGGATGAGCCTCTTAACCTGTTCAATAGACGTGGGTGGAGTGTGAACCGGGTGATAGATAGATCTATCTACTCCAATTGAAAAAAAAAAAAAAATGTAACCAAAGTGAGAAAATTGGAAAAGAGAAAAGCCGGAAACCACATCCTAAACAGGGAACAAGGGATGAGCCTCTTAACCTGTTCAATAGACGTGGGTGGAGTGTGTACCGGGCGATAGATAGATCTAATTGGAGTAGATAGATCTATCTACTCCAATTTTCAGTTCAGCATGTACATTTGCACGGAAATAATGCTATTTTGGATAAGTTTGAAGGGGAAAAGCGACGGGAATTAAAACAAAAATTTACCAGTTTTAGTTACCACAGAGGGAAGTAATTTTTATTTTTGTTGAATATAATAAATGTAGCATCGGACTAAAAAGGTTGGGATGTGGGAAGGGAAGGTCAAGGCCGGTCTTAATCTGTCTTATAATTAAACTGCTAGCCACAATGACTGACCCAAACATATCACAATATTCCTTACACTGAAACAATACATGCTTACTTACCATTCTTACTACAGCCACCATAGTACCTCAGAGTCTCTATGCATCTATAACTACTTTCCATATGTACAATTTTCTGTAAGTGGTGGAAAGTATTTCTAGAAAAGACACAGGGAAGCAACATTATAGTGGTGGAAAAGGGACTGAAACCAAGATATAAAGTTAAAGTACTAACATTGATGCGCGTTGTGGTACAGTGGATATCGGCTCGGAACGAGAAGCCGGGGAGCCGAGTTCAAATTCCAGCTGAATCCATTGTGTTAACTTACACGCAAATACCCTTGGGAAAGGTATTAATCTGTCTCTTCCTTCCAGTTATGGGTTAAATAGCAGGACAGATTGGGTTCTATAGCCTTGGTCCGCAACCAGTCTACCGCAGAAAGCAATGGCAACCTACTGCGGGATAATCTTCTGCCCAGTCAGTCATGTCTCTTTCGAGACATGATCGCCCAAGCGTGTATCACATATGGCACTTAACTGACTAACATTGAAGAATTCTTGCTAGTATTTTATCAAGAATCTCTAAATAGAAGCACCAGACTAGATGTGGCAGCAATATTCAATGCATGGAAGTATGGTGGCATTTGATGTTGATGGTGTAACAATGGAAGCTGAGCCTTCTTATCAAAAATGCAATTTATTTATTTTTTTTATATATTTTGTCTGTTGAAATTAGCATTTGATATGAAAGGCTGTAAAGCAAAGATGAATTTTTGCATGTGGGGAAGAAAATTTTACCTATTGAAATTCATAGAGGGGAAAATCTAAAATGAATGTTTTTTTTAAAAAAAAATTGGTTACATGGCTTCTTTTGAGGAGTCATCACCCTAATTTTATTCACAAAGCTTGGGTTAACTTATGGAATGGTTTTTCAGGCATTTTTTAAAGGTGCCATATGCTGGGATCACCTCTTCCAGATAATAACATCAAGAAGTTCTTCTTCTTCTATGTGCCCTGTCCCTTCAGGACGTAGGCGATCATGGCTCTCCACGTCTCCCTATCCCTTGTGGCTCTTAGTATGTTTGCTCCTGTTGCTCCTGTCAACCCCTGTTCCGTCATCCACCTGATCAGGCCCTGCAAATATGCTATCCACTGCCTTCCTCTGTCTCTCCTTCCTTCTATCTGTCCAGTCAGTATGAGGTTCTCCAGGCTCTCCTTCCTCATTGCATGTCCCAGGAACTTCAGTTGTCTCTTCCTGATGCTCAGCATCAATTTCCTTTTTGTTGCCATTCTTTCTAACACCTCATCGTTGCTTGTATGCTCAGTCCACGATATCCGTAGCATCCTTCTGTAGAACCACATTTCGGCCGCTTCTAGTTTTGTCCTCATTTTCGATGATATTGTCCAGCATTCACAGCCATATTGAAGAACTGACATCACGTAGCAGTCTAGCACTCTTTTCTTTGTTTCTATTGAGATTTTCCTGTGTGTTAGTATTTTGCTCATCTTCTGGAACGCGTCCTTTGCCATGCCAATTCGCCTTTGGATCTCCGTGTCGCACTTTCCATCTCCTGTTAGAACACTTCCTAGGTACTTTCCTGATAAATCAACACTGGAGAGATTCGAACCTAGGCTTCATGGTCAGAAAGTGAGCCGCTCAGCCATACACCCTTATCCAGATTATTGTTCATGATGACACGCTCTTACCTAGAATCTAACTAAGGTCTGCACAGCATAGATGCAGTATAAACCACAGGTGGTCTCTTTAGGTGTTGAACAAATACATGTGTGCCTAAGCTGGTGTCTGTAGTGAGGATTAGCTGGCTGCCCTTGCCGAGAGGCATCCTTGGATATGAGTGGCCAGCCATACTATAATAAATATATATATATATATATATATTTATATTTATATATTAATGGCTGACTACTCATTTTGGCACACAGTCTGCTTGGTTGGCTAGATAATTCTTGTTGTCAGTGTCTGCTCAGGCACATTTGTGTTTTATCAATACCCAGAGAACTTATCTGTGGTTTATACTACAACTATACTCAGCAAACCTTAGTTACAGTTTCTGGGAGGGAGCACATTATCTCACATTGTCAATTTCTCTGAACAAAGTTCATATGTTTAAACTCTTTGTCCCTTCATGCTAGTACAACCAGAGATGGCTTCCAAAGAGTTCCATCTAATCAATTTCACTAACAAGGCTTGGGTTAACCTGAGGTATGCTGTTGCATGCTGGGATTACCTCCCCAGATTAATAACCTCAAGGAGATCCTTCCTTTACAAATTCCAAATCATGAGATTTGAATCTGGGTTGAATGGTTATAAAGCAAGCATTACATTAAGCACTTGTCAGCATGCTGTGTGTGTGTGTGTGTGTGTGTATATATATATATATATATATATACATATACACACACAATTTAAAATTTGTTATAACATACTAATGTTACAAGTTTTAAATAAATATTATCTGTATTGAGCACTCTTTTAAGAAGAGTGTTTTTTTTTTAATTGTAATTTTTTCATCCATACCAACTATATACATCTGTGTGTGTGTGTATATATATATATATATATATATACACACACACACAATTTAAAATTTGTTATAACATACTAATGTCACAAGTTTTAAATAAATATTATCTGTATTGAGCACTCTTTTAAGAAGAGTGTTTTTTTTTTTAATTGTAATTTTTTCATCCATACCAACTATATACATCTGTGTGTGTGTGTGTATATATATATATATATATATCAGTGGCAGTTACCACCTAGCTTTGGGTGATATGATTAAAAAAAAAAAAAAAATATATATATATATATATACACACACACACACACACTACCGACCACAAGTTTGGGACCACCCGAATTTTTAGCAGAATCAAATTCACCGAGTTTGTATTTTTTGTTATTCTTATTCAGATGTCAAGTAAAAAAAAAAATATTCTTTTCAACTTAAAAGGAAACATTTACTCAGTTTGCTACTTGGCTCTTCTTATTGTGATCAAGTTTTTGCCGAAAATTCAGATTTATTCAGATATTATAATTAAGGTATAATTTATTTTTGTAAACCATATTACTACGGTAAATGGCAAAGAAGAAACTTATTAACATTGACAAAAGAGCTCAGGTTAAAATTCTTTCGAAAGAAGGATATTCTGAACATGTTATCCTAAAAAATTAAGCCTATCAAAAATGGCTGCATTAAATATTGCCAGAAAAAGATCTGGTAGGCTCATATCTATTGTAGAGGACAGGCACTTGATCATATTTAGCAAGAAGAGGAATAAAAAAAAACTGCTCAGGAATTAACAATTGAAATGAATTCTACTTGGCAACTTCCAGTATCTATTACTACCTTTAAGAGACAGACTTCATTCTGCTGGGCTTAAAGGCTGTGTAGCAGTTAAGAAACCACTATTAAATAAGGAGAATAAGGGATGATTGATGTGCAGGATGCTTGGAAATCACTTTCACTAACTTATAAAAATAAGTTATTAGAAAGAATGCCAAGGATTTGCTCTGCAGTAATAAAGGCTCGTGGTGGTTTCTTTGATGAAAAGAAAATATGAATTAACTTTAATTAAATTTGAAAGATTTGTTTTGGCACTTTTTAAAAATTGCCTCTGTGAATGAGGATTTGAGATATATATATATAGAGAGAGAGTGAGTGTGATGAATAAATTGTCATGTAAGTTATGCAAAAATGAAAATAACACTGACATCTCATTTTAACAGATATATTTACCAAAATTACATCAATATCTTAGTAAATTTATTAAAAAATAAAATCACTATTGGCTTCAACTGCAGCTTCCAAATGACTTTGAAAACTTCTGCAATTCTTCTGGATGGTCTCCTTGCTTAAGTTGGTGAATGCTCCCATAATTCTTGCCTTCAGTTCATCTTTGGTGTTACAAGGAGATTTTCTTGGCCTCTCACTCAACTGTGCCCCACACCATAATAATCAAGATAGTTGCAGTCTGGGGAGTTAGGTGGCCAGATGTAAGGGGTTATCTGACTGCAGAAATTTCCTGATAGATATGATGATATTCTCCTGCTTGTGTGGCATGGTGCAGAGTTCTGTTGCCAGACATAGGGTCTTCCAGCAGTCAGCCTCTTGAACCAGAACAGCACTACCTTCTGAAGTGACTTGATGTAAGCATCTGTGTTGAGTCTAAGGCCTTCATCAACAAATTTGGGAATTCTTTTATCAGAATGATCAGAATGTGCTTTTTAAGCTGGTGTAACTTTCTAATCACCATTAGTTTCATCCAACTCTTTCTGAATTCTCTGCACTGTTCCTGGATTGACACCCAAACTAAAATGTTTGCGTTAGAGCTTCTATTAAGAACAGTGACACATTTTCACTTCTTCCAAGTATTACCTTTCGCACTTCACCTTTCCTTTCCCTTTTGAGCTTACGGCCAATCACATTGAATGCACCGGTTCTTGCTCAATCACCAAAGTTAAGCAATGGTGAGCCTGGTCAGTACTTAGATGGGTGACCGCTTGGGAATACCAGGTGCTGTAAACGTATAGTGACAGATGTGTGTGCTTACAGCCATATCACGTTGAATACACCAGTTCTCGCTTGATCACTGGAAGTTAAGCAACGTTGAGCCTGGTCAGTACTTAGATGGGTGACCGCTTGGGAATACCAGATGCTGTAAGCGAAAGAGAAATCGGTGAGCCGAGTTCATATTCCAGTTGAATACCCTGTATTCACATAAGTACTGGTACTCTTGGGAAAGGTATTAATCTGTCCCTTTCCTCCAGTTATGGGTTAAATAACAAGGGTAGGACTTGGGGACCCTGTCCTTAAAAGCAAATCCCAATGAATCTTGATACTTGAAAAGAAAAAAAGTATTACTCGACACAAAACTTATATAAAAAAAGAATAATAAATTGTTGAAAGAAAAAGGTATTACCAGCAATAAATAAAATTTAGTTGGTAATAAATGACTTGCTGAGGTTGATTTGCCATAAAAACAAAACTGACCAACCAACCTTTCTCTTTCAAAACAGCTTATAAAATCCTCTTTATGGATTACCATCAGCTGCATTGTCATATTCTACTTATGACATTTCAACAGTGATGAGGGACAAAATTTAGACATCAGGATGCAAATCTAGATTTTTGGAGTGATGAAGGGCATGGATGATGCAAAGTCGTGCCTATAAAATTCTGCAAAGATAGGAAGAAACTACTGACTTGATTATTTTGAATGTGACGGTTACACATCTAACTCGGTGATGTTTCACTGCTGATTGTGTAACCTTATGTGCAGTTAGGTCCCCCTAAAGTTAAATGAAAGCTATACAACCAATGCTTGAAATATTTAAAATGGCTTCATAGTTTTTGGACAGGCCTTGTATTTGCCATTATAAATGTTATCTTTGTATAATTTAGTCAATGTAGGTTACCAATTACTAATCTTGCTGACTATAGTCCGATCACATTTAATTTGAAAATGATTTGTAATTTCAAATTTATCTGTTATCTGCCACACTTTTGAGCTGATACTTATAAAATCCAAACTTAATCAGTTTTATAAAATAACTCTGTGTAATGGTCTGAGATGTGGTTGGCACTTGAGAGGAAGCCAGTTCGACCTGACCAGGATGAATGCCAGTACAACTGCAAGGCAGTGATATAACCTGTCATGACGGTTTTTGTATTCATTGGATGTGAATATTGAGCATACAGAGATGGATTCAGTAGTTTCTCCGTATTAGTCACAGAATCTAAATTTTGGTTTCATTTGGGAAGTGTTTTGACAGAAGATGGAAAATGCAACAATGAGATCTAAAGATGCATTGGTATGGTCAAAGATGCCTTTCAGAAGCTAACCAGAGTATTGAAAGACAGGAAAAGCTCATTAGAAGCAAAGAAAAGAGTGCTGGATTACTACGTGATATCTGTCGTTATGTATAGAAGTGAATGCTGGACGATCTCATCAAAGATGAAGTAGAGGTTTGAGGCAGCAGAAATGTGGTTTTACAGAAGGATGCTGAGGATACCATGGACAGAGCATGTGTGCAGCGATGGGGTATTGGAGAGGATGCAAACGAAAAGAAAAATGATAATAAATATCAAGAAGAGACATATGAGGTTCCTAGGACATGTAATGAGGAAGGAGGGCCTGGAGAATTTGATACTCACAGGTCGGATAAATGAAAGAGACTGGAAAGCAGCGCGAGACATACTTGTTAGGTCTGAGCAAATGGTTGATAAATGAAAGAGACTGGAAAGCAGCGCGAGACATAGTTGTTAGGTCTGAGCAAATGGTTGATGGATTGGGGCTTGGAAGAGATACCAAGAGAAAAATTACTGAGAGCAATAAGAGACAGCCAAGTGGAAGTTCATGATCACCTACATCCTGAAGTGACACAGCACATGAAGAAGACTATTATGCAAGATATTATCTTGGTAGTTGCATGGAAGCAGACTCTGGTCTTGTGCCACAAGAATTTTATTTTGATTTGTTTTTGATTTCGTTATTTTATTAAAACTTCCCTTGCTTTTCTTCATTATTATTCAAGGGATTTACAGGGTTTTATAAATGCATGATTAAAGATAATCCATCACAATTCCAAACCTGATAGCCTACAGGTCTCAATTAGGCTGATAGTCATAATTTATCCGTGTTAATGACTCTTTCATTAATCTATTATTAAGATGGTCATCCTTATCAGACTTGAACTGACATTGGTTCTTTGATTTTGTTTTGTGGCAATATCAATCACTCGGGTTATTTAATGCTGGAATCTAAATATTTTGAGCGCAACTATATGGCTTAAACCAGAGATAAAATGTATTGTAGGTTGATTTTTACTATAAATATGAATTGTAGGTTGATTTTACCACTTTTTGTCTGCTGAAAACGTTAACCCTAGAAGGCACAAGTCACTTTCCTGGTTAGTATTTGTTGTTACTGAAGGTATTTCTGCTTTAAAAAAAATTAATATATTGACAGTTTAAAAAATGTTAATATCAGTTTTATATTGTTATGAAGTAATAAACTGATCCCATATTAATTACTACTTAATAAGATAATACATCTCTTCTCCCTCTAGCTATGAGTCAAATAACAGGGCAGATTGGGTTCTATAGCCTTGGCTGGCAACCAGTCTACCGCAGAAATCAATGGTAACCTACTGTGGGATAATCTTCTGCCCAGTCAGTCATGTCTCTTTCGCGACATGATCACCCAAGGCATATATCACGTTTGACACTTAACTGACTGATGACAGATTCTGAAGATAAAAATTGTCTTGTAAAATACATTGAATCAAGTTTCTTAGCAGCTGACCTAGCAATGGATTCAATAGGTTTTTTTTCCACTTCTTGTCCACTGAAAACATTAGCCCTAGAAGGCACAAGAAGTCACTTTCCTGGTGGTTAGTATCAACCGTGCTGATGGAAGGCAGAGAAAGGTCTTTGTTGTTACTGAAGGTATTTCTGCTTTAAAAAAATTAATATTTTGACAGCTTAAAAACAATTAATATTTTGACAGCTTAAAAACAATTAATATTTTGACAGCTTAAAAACAATTAATATTTTGACAGCTTAAAAACAATTAATATTTTGACAGCTTAAAAACAATTAATATTTTGACAGCTTAAAAACAATATTTTGACAGCTTAAAAACAATATTTTGACAGCTTAAAAACAATATTTTGACAGCTTAAAAAATGTTAATATTAGAAGAAAAACCAATTTATAAAAATTTAATCTACAGTCTTGGGCCTATATAAAGAGTTCTCAGTGTCGGCACAAAAACCATTTTTATGGCGAATCTATCAAGGAAGAATTATACTATAACAGTATCAAATAGCTTGTTAACCATTAAATTATAGTATTCACCTTATATTGATTGTTATTATTTTCTCTTTGAGATATGCATTTTAGTTGTTATGAAGCATCCAGTGAGGATCATACTCACTACTTAACTGTAATGATTCTAGCAAGAGAAAATTGCTAACCATTACACCACATTGAAGTGCCAAGTTGATTTTGTAAGTGCTGTTTAGATGTGGCACAAGGCTGAAAGTATGGAGCATCTAGTGAAAATCAAACTTCCTACTCAGTTGTAATTGTTTTAGCATTGAGGTGCCCACATGTGATTTTCTAAGTGCAGCTTGGATGTGGCACAAGGCCAGAAGTATAGAGCATCCAGTGAAGAACAATCTAACTACTCAATTGTAATGATTTTAATGAGAGAAACTTACTAACCTGTACACTATGTTGAGGTGCCCAGTTTATTTTCTAAGTGCCGCTTAGATGTGGTACAAGGCTGAAAGTATGAGGTGCTCTGTGAGGATTGAACTCACTACTCAGTTGTAATAGGTTCTAGCTAAACAAGCTTGCTAACCATTACACCATGTCAAGGTGCCCTAATTGAAGGTTTTCAAGTGATGTGGTTTCGATTATTTGGTACAGATGTTTATTCTGTAACATTGATCCCCAAGCATTGTACTCTGAGATATACAGATTTCATTTACTGAAAGCCATTTTTAACCATTCTTCTAAGAAAGATGAAATATAAATTACTGAATTAAAATATAGTATAATTATGAAAAAAAAAAAATTAAACCATGAGCTAATGTTTATCTTCTTCATAGTCTGAAATGGAACTAGCAATATTTCTGAGGTATACTGTGTGCAGTGTTTCTCAAAAAGTGTGCTAGGTCGTGACCATCGCTATATTACCAGACCTGTTCTATGATTAAAGTTGACTTGCTGATGTCACACTTAGTAGAGTTCTGTTATTTGTATTTACTACACGGCGTCCGTTAGCGTTGACTTATTTTCAGAACCAAATTGCAAAGGGAATTATAAAAATGGACCGAAAGTTCATTGTTTTTTGTTTCCAAAAAATATAGGAGGCCTTGGCTAGGTGGCCCAGTGTCTCTCAACTTAACTGGATATGAATTATTTTAAATATTTAAAAAAATCTTTATTTTTTTTTTTTAAAAAGCAAGAAACACCAAGCACATGGCTTCCATGTCAAAGTCAAGTTGTTGTCCTTTGATGTTTTGAACTAGATGCTTAATTCCTTAATCTTTAAGGGGAGGATAATCCTTTCCCTCAAAGGATTTAAATCTATCAGTTTCTCTTAAGAGTAGATTCTTCATAAATCTCTTTAAATCAAAACTGTACTGCTAATCCTCTTTGGGAATGAATTAACCTTTTTTCTTGTTCCAGTTATGGGTAACTAATGACTGGCTACTTGTTTCTGAACATGCCTGTCTGCTAGGTATGCTACTCAATCCCTGTTGCAGACACCTGCTCAGAAACATTTGTATTTGTTCAATACTGTCAGAGCCTACCTGTGGTTTATATTGCATCTATGCTAAATGGACCTCACTTCAAATCTCTAGGAGAAAGTGCATCATCTGACCAGTACTTTCAAACCTTCAGGACTAGTGACTTCATGCTAGCACAATTTCATCTACCCAGTTTTACTCACCAGGCTTGGGTCAACCTGTCATATAGTATTTGTCTATATTTCTGAGATGAGATAGTATTTACGTTATTTGGACTATTGTTCTCATCTTTGTTGCCATTTGTATGATGTTTCAGCCATTGTACGCTCTGACTTTCTTCAGGTGCTAGGAATTTCAAACAGAACCCTTTATCACAATCACCGGGGTATATTAACCTCATTCCTTGTGTAAAGCCTCGATTGGAAGTCATGAGTTATCTCTCGTTAACCCTTCAAGTTACTTGTTCACCACTACTGTAGCGTGGTATTGAACTCAAAACTCTTTGGGTCAAGTCACAGGAACTAATTAATGTCTATATCCACTGGGCCATGTGTCCTTAATTCCTATCACCTGAAGATGGCAAAAATGTCTTACAATGGCAACAAAGATAAGGACAATAGTCCTAATCATGTAAATAGTGTAAATACTACCTCATCTCAGAAATATAGACAAACCCACATCTATTGAACAGGTGAAGAGGCTCATCCCTTGTTTCCTGTTTAGGATGTGGTTTCCGGTTTTCTCTTTTCCATTCTTTTTACCCTTACGTAGCCCCCTGCGCATCAGTGGCGTTACCGCCTTGCTCAGAGTGATATGATTAAAAAAAAAAAAAAAAAATTCCTAGCATCTGAAGAAGGCCAGAGCATATAACGGCCAAAACATCGTACAAATAGCAGCAAAGATGAGGACAATAGTCTGACTAATGTAAATACTGCTGTTGTATGGTATCATGCATTTTTAGGGATGCTGAACGTAGGCCGATAACATCAAGAGAAAATTCAACTATGCTGAGATTTGAACCCAGATCAGTAAGTGAACATTCTAATCATTCAGACATGTGTTTTATAGCTAAATATTAGCAGTTTAGCCTGATTTCACTTGGGTAGTTTAAGGAATAATAAGAATAAAAAAAACATATAATGAATTTGCATAGCAAATACTTACACAACGTCCACCCTCATCACTTTTATAGATATAGAAAGAAAACAAACAAAAAAAAGACATTGCAAGGCATGGGCAGTGGAACAAGAACAATCTAATGTTGTAAATTAAATATAGTGAATTCCTCTGAAGAATACCTGGGTTGATATATAACTGAAGAAAGTTTGGGAGTACAACAGCTGACAGCAGGGCAATAGTCAGGATATAGATAATTCATCATTTCAGAAGGTAGTGCAGCTTGTGTACCTTCAGTTTTGTAAACGGAAATCTATCTTGGGCATCAGTGCCCTCACTCCCCAATGCTTGTAACTTAAATGGCCGCAGCATCACTTGGTTTTTGTTGTCTCGATACTCTGCAAGAAATTAAAAGCAAATATTCTTTATTTTTCTGATGATTGGGAAATTATCTACTGGGAGTGTTATTGATAAACAGTTTAAATTCAAGACTCTTAACATTTTTTGATTAATTTTTTTTTTTTAATTTTAGAAATATATAGATGCAATTCTTTGTGTGCTGATTAAGATCTTGTCACTTGCATACCACATTAACAAACAGAGCCAGTCCATGAGCAATCCAACTTAGATAATTACTTCACCTGCACAAACATAGCAGTCAAAAGACTTCTATATTCATTGTTTGTATTGACAGATTGAGGTCAGTGAATGTGGGGTGATTCTTATTGATGTTAGTACAAACTCTGTCAAACAAGAAATGTTCTTTTAAACAAGTCAAGTTTAGTTCTTTTTGGAGAATAAAAGCATTGTTAAGACATTTTATGTTTCTCTGTAGTAGAGTTTTGTAGTTTTATTCACTGTAGATTTCAATTTCCTCTTTTGTTCAATTTGATATAAATCAATCAATTTCTTTTGTCCTGGGGATAAAAATTCACACATCAGGGTAGAAAGAAAAAGTGGCTGACCTAAAATTTTTATTTGTTGGATTAATTATGGAATGCACTCTTTTCTTATTTCTAAAAAAATGTTTGTTAGTGATACAAAAGGTAATTGAATCCATCTCTTGTCTCATTTATACAAATAACTCAAGTTTATTTAATTATTTTTATTTTATTTTATTGTTTTTTTTTTTGTTTTTTGTTTTTACTTGGCTTCTCTTGTTTAGGATTGGGTTTCTGGTTCCTTCATAAAGTCTTTTCATTCTCTTTCACTCTTAGTAGCCCTTTGAGCCAGAGTGGTAATTTCATGGGATAAATTGATTAAAAATTAAAAAAGTATAATTCTGCCAGCCATTTGCCATTTTGGACCGAAATCCTGTTGATCCACCCACGATTGGATTTCCAGAATGTGTATTCAGACCTGTGCAAATAATCAACTCTTGTATAGGCATTTACTTGAAAATGGTGACCTTCTCCCTAAAACCACTGGGTCAGTGCCCTTTGTATACAAATTGATAGACCTTGAAGGTCAACTTGTTCTGAAGAAACTTGTTATTGATTTAAAAAAAAAAAAAGTTGCTACAAATAGTTGAGAAAGATTTCCATTTTTGTTTCTTTTCTTCAGTTTAATTATAGCTAAATCCATACCTTGATGAATATTGGCACCACCATTCTTAGACAATCAGTTCTGTAGTTGGCACATTCCAAAGAGTTAAAAATAGTCCCAGATTGTAAAAAGGCAAATAGATTCTTTTACAAATAATTCAAAATACTTGCACTGATGTGCAATGAATCACAGCCAATTATGTTATCTTGCACTGTTTGTAGTAAAACCTCTTCAGAAATACGAAGATCAGTGGGAAAAAAAAAGGTTTAAGTACCAATGAATTATTGAATTTATTTTATCAACTACTGATGTAGGCAGCAAAGTAATCATTGCATACCAAATCTTGAAATAAGAAACCTGTCTTGCTCTTTGGGTTAATTCTTCTTGTCTTGTGTTTTTAGTCTAAGTAGCTTTACTGTTTCAAATCATAAAATTTACAGAAAAAAGAGGCTCCAGAGAGACAGGCTGAAAATGATAAATAAAATCTCATAACACTGGGAGTGTTATTGATAAACAGTTTAAATTTAAGACTCTTAACATTGTTGCTCGAGTCTGTCCATCTTTGAGGAGACTGTCCAGTATTCACTGCCATACTGGAGGACATATTACACAACAGTCTAGTCCTCTTTTCTTTGCTTTCAATAAAATATTCCTGCCTATCAATACTCTTAGCTTTTGGAATTCATCCTTAGTTATGTCAATGTGTTTTCGGAGTCAGTGTCCTTTGTCAGAACACTTAAGCAGTTAAGTTGATACTTAACTTCTTACCTCCTGTTAATAATAGAAAATAAATTTTGACAGTAAAAATTTCCAATGAAGTTTTTTTTTTTTTGTTTATTTTTTTTACAAGGCTCCATAGTCACTCAAGATAGAGGGTTTTTGAATGAAGTACTCTGAGAATAAAAGAAGGCAAAAAGGGGTGATTGTGGGGGAAGTTAACTGTGATTCTGAACTAGTAGATAAGTTTGTAGTAGTTGAGGTAGGCATTTACTTGGGAGTTTGTTCAACAAAGTTTTTTTTTTTTTTTTTTTTTTTTTACTGATCAGTAAAATCTATAAATTCATCCATATTGACATATCAGCAAAAAAATTTTTCTTAAATCTTCAAAAAATAATATATACTGTTCCGAAATATTATTTTAAGAAAATTAGTCAATTTAATTAATTGAAACAAATATTACTAATTTTTAGTTTAAGATACAGCAAGAAAGCATTCTCTAACACTGAGGTAGGTGTTTCATGACATATTTGGTGATGAATTTGACAGCCTGATGTTTGAGAAATTGAAGTGGAACAGAATTGAAAAATTACAATGTGAGTGCCATTTTTTTATATAATTTAACTATCAAGTAATTGTAAAAAAATAAAATGTTTCAAACATTGTAATATTTATTGGCTTGAAGGTACTTTGTAGCTTTACTTCAGTGAAGTCATAGCCAAGGATTAATTCCAAAAGCTGATTAGCGTATTGATAGACTGGAAGATTCTGTTAGAAGCAAAGAAAAGAGTACTGGACTGTTATGATACAAACTTGAGCTTTCATGTCTCGAAAGACACATGACTGACTGGGCAGAAGATTTTTCCACAGTAGGTTGCCATTACTTTCTGTGATAGACTAGTTTCCAATCAAGGCTATAGAACTCAATCTATCCTGTTATTTAACCCATAGCTAGAGGGAGAAGTGACTGGTAATTACCTTTCCCAAGAGTATTTGCATGTAAGTGACTGCAACAAATTCAACTGGAATCCAAGAACTTGGCTCTTTGATTTCTCATTCCAAGCCAATATCCACTGCGCCACAATGCACATCCAAAGATGATTTGTTGAGGAAATGTTAGAAATTCCGAGCACCTGAAGGCAGCCAGAGTGTACAACAGCCAAAACATCATACAAATGGCAACAAAGATATGGACAATAGTCTGAATAATGTAAATAGTGTAACTATTAATGTTAAAAAATTACAAATAATTTGTTAATTTATTTTAGGTACTTCTCTTATTGTCTAATAATGCTATTTATAGTCATTCCTTATCTATTCTCTCCCTGACTACTCTTCTGCCTAGTTCATATTTTGAAAAGTTGTTTAGCCACGAAAACTTTTCGACATCCCTGTGTGTGTGAAGCTGGAAGATTGTGATTGGCATTGCATTCAAATTTTTGAAAAATGTCTTCAAGAATTTGATTGCAATGCCAATTGTGGTCTTCCATCTTCTTGAACCCTGGTCTTTTGTTGTCCCTTCTCTTCAATGAAGCTTACTCATTCTGTTTCACTCCCAGCAATACCTGGCATCTCAATAGCATTATCATCTTGCTTGGAGTGAAATGATAACACACACACTGAAAAGTTTGGGCATTTCTTTTTTTTTTTTTTTTTTTTTTCTCAATTGGAGTATATACACTAAACTATCGCCCGGTTCACACTCCACCCACGTCTATTGTACAGGTGTAGAGGCTCATCCCTTGTTCCCTGTTTAGGATGTGGTTTCCGGCTTTCTCTTTTCTAAATCTTTTCACTCTCACATAGCCCCCTGCACATCAGTGGCCTTACCGCCTTGCTCGGGGTGATATGATTAAAAAAAAAAAAATTACTGTTTTGTAATTATTTCACACTTAGCATAACTTCTTGTCAATTTACTGTTTTGCATGGGGTAAATTCGACTAAAAAAAAAAAAATCACAAAGATTGACATGTTTATACACACAAAAAGTCAGCATTCTTTTTAAAATACTTTGGATCACTGAATTGTAGGCATTTTCATTAATTTACATTAATTAATTTAAAAGTTCTTAAAATATTAGTTGTTGAACTGTGCTTTTTCCATTTATGATTAGTAAATACGGTTTTTATTTAATACCAGTATCACTTGACTACTACAAATTAATACAGATTTCTTTTTTTAAAAAAAGTTCATAAACTGTTCTAATTAAAAGTATAAAAAGAACAAAAATGAAAACTGTTCCTTTTCATAATAGAATAATGCCCAACCGTCCAGTCAGATACACGAAAATCAAGCAGGTGAAGAAATTTAATTACCTGTTAAGTGTTCTGACAAAGGACACTGACCCCGAAAACACATTGACATAACTAAGGATGAATTTCAAAAGCTAAGAGTATTGATAGGCAGGAATATTTTGTTGGAAGCAAAGAAAAGAGTACTAGACTGTTGTGTAACATGTCCTCCAGTATGGCCGTAAATACTGGACAGTCTCCTCAAAGATGGACAGACTCAAGCAACTGAAATGTGGTCCTACAAAAGGATGCTTAGGATACCATAAAACAAAGACGTGAGCAATGACGAGGTTTTGGATAGGATGCAGATGAAAAGGTAACTTATACTTAGTATCAGGGGCCTCTGAGGTTTCTAGGACATATTGTTACGTGTTAAGTGTAACAAAAAGAAAAAAAAATGATTGACCAAAACTCAAAGATAAATCGCAGACAAATATTTAATTTACAAAACACACCAAATAAAATACAGTGTAACCCTGATATAAGAGTTTTCGGGCCCTGGATAAAAGTCCTCTTATATCCGAGTTTCTCTTATATCCGGATTTGGTCTATTTTATATGCATTACCACAGGCTCTAATTTGGGACTAGAGAAAATCTCTCTTATATCGGGGGTTTGGTTTATTTTATATACATTACCACAGGCTCTAATTTGGGACCAGATAAAATCTCTTATATCCGGGTTATATTGTATTTACAAATATACAATTTTTGTTGCATTCAAAACAAGAAACATAGTTTATTACTGGCGAGTGTTACAAGGAGAGAAGGGGAAAGTAAGGTGTCAAGTATCTTCACCCAGTTAACTTAGCGAAGTAGTTTAAGTGCTATACTTTTTGGAAATCCTCAAATGAGTTTATAAAGAATAATTTTAAGTATGGTCAATAAGAGTCAAAAATATGTATTTACCCATATAGTTCCATGAGGTTCTCTTTCAGGTTTTAGTTGGTCAGCGGCTTTTCTTAGAGATTCTTTTAGCTGGATATAAATCCTTGAATCACAGACTGGAGTTGATAACAACTGCAAACCCTGGTAACAACTGACTACTCACTGCCCACAACCTATTTTTATAGGGGCTAACACCTAATTTGCATATTTCTAGAACCTTTAAAATTATCTCAACTCTACTGGAATTTTCTATAATCTTCCAAACGTTCTATTTCTAATTTCTTTATTTTTATGACTACTTCATGAATTAAAACTTTTTTGGAATAACACTTAGGACTCAGGAGAATCTATTACAGTATAACCCAGATAAAAGAGAGATTTTATCTGGTCCCAAATTAGAGCCTGTGGTAATGTATATAAAATAGACCAAACCCGGATATAAGAGAACTTTTTTATCCGGTCCTACACTGTACTATAACATTTTATACATTATTAATATTATATAAATGCATCCTTGTAACAATATAATGAAGAAGGGTTTGGAGAATCTAATACTCACAGGGCGGATAGAAGAAAGCGGCGTAAAACATAGAACCGAGGCACAACTGAATGATGTCCACATTACACCTTCGCTTGTCTCTAAGATAATCTTAAAACTTGACCCTCACAAAGCGAGCGGTGGTGACGGAATCCCAACCATAGTCTTAAAGAAATGTGCCCCTGAACTCTCCTCTATCCTTTCTAAGCTCTACAACCTCTGCCTATCTGCTTCCTGCTTTCCTGCCTGTTGGAAATCTTCCTCTATAGTTCCTATATTTAAAAACACTGGAGAACCCTCTGACCCTGCAAATTACCGCCCTATCAGCCTTCTTCCGATCTTTGGCAAAGTGTTCGAAGCCATTATCAACGCCGAGGTGGTTCAGCATCTCACAGCACACAGGCTCCTCTCGGACAAGCAATATGGTTTCCGCTTCACCAGGTCTACTGCTGATATGCTAACGACCATCACCGAGTACATATACCAGGCACTCGACAGGAATGGCGAAGCTCGAACCGTTGCATTGGATATATCTAAGGCGTTCGACAGAGTTTGGCATGCTGGCCTTCTATGTAAACTGCGGAGCTATGGTATAACTGGACATTTGTTTGAACTAATCCAGTCATTCCTCTCTAACCGCACAATGAAAGTGGTATTAAACGGACATGCCTCTCAGAACTACCATACAAACGCAGGTGTCCCCCAAGGCTCCATCTTAGGTCCTACACTCTTCCTGATATATATTAATGATCTGCCTGATTCCATAAGAACCCAAATAGGTTTGTACGCCGATGACACCACAGTTTACTCTCGCCTCCAACAAAAATCTGGTGTAGGCGTCAAAGCTAAACTCGCAGCCGAGATTGAAAAAGACCTCCAATCCATATTGGACTGGGGTAAGAAGTGGCTAGTAAATTTTAATGCTTCTAAAACGAAGCTACTGTCAATTAACCATCATCGACAATCTCACCTACCTCCCATTAGCATGGACCAGGCTTGCCTCCCAGAGAGTAAAACACTACGCCTCCTTGGTCTCACACTTTCAGCGGACCTCAAATGGAATGACTATATCGAATCCATTGCTAAATCCGCTGCTATGAAAGTCGGTTCTCTGTGTAGGGCCCGGAAGTTTTTTCCGTTCTAAATTTCTAATCCTGCACATTTACAAATCTACCATCCGCCCGTGCATTGAATACTGCTGCCATATCTGGTCGGGTGCCCCTGCTGTTCTCCTCGGGCTTCTCGATAAGGTTCAGAGGAGGGTCTGTAATGTGATAGATACCGACTTGGCAGACCGCCTGCAGTCTCTCTCCCACCGGCGAGACGTGGCTTCGCTGTGTCTCTTCTATAAATACTTTCACGGCTTCTGCTCCGATGAACTTAGATCACTGGTGCCCCCTAAATACGAATTTGCACGAGATACTAGATTAGCAACTAGATCCCACCCTTTTACAGTGAAATCGATAAAATGCAGCCGTAACTTCTACTCCAACAGTTTCTTTCCTCGCACTTCCCGACTGTGGAATTCTCTTCCAAACGATTGCTTCCCCGACGGCTACAATCTTCAGGAGTTTAAATGTAAGGTCAATAGACACCTCCTAACACACTAACCTGCTCCCATTCTATCAAACACTCTTCCCATCTGCCCGACACTCATCCTCGCTATCCTTACTCATCTATTACCTTTCTCCTGACATTCCCTATGTCTATCCACTCCTTCTCTTTACCTTCCCCTATGTAGCCCCATGCGCAATAGTGGCAGTGGAATGCCTTGCTTGGGGTGAGATGATTAAAAAAAAAAAAAAAAAAAAAAAAAACATACCTGATGGGCTTGATCCAGTGGATGGTGGGACGAGGTTTGTGAGTGATACCAAGAGTGTTAAGAGCAACAAGAGATACAGGCAAGTGGAAGTCTATATTAAGTGATGTCCTGAAAGTACATGGCACATGAGGTTTAATTTTATAAGCAGAAAAGAGGAAACATCTAATTGATGACCATATTTCATTATCAAATTTAAATATTTTTAATGAAACTTGTATAAAAGAGGGATTGCTGCCCAAATACATAATTCTATAAGAATAAAGAACAAAGTATGAAGCATCTTAAGCTAACATGTTTCTCTTTTATTCAAGGTTCTACAAAAATTTGAGATAAAAGATGAAAAATTTAAAACACACATGGTTTAAAACTCTAGATAGCTCGCAGTATTGCGGCACAGGTGCCTCATTAAAGATTATGGAATATTGCTTAAAGCAGGTACTGTTACATTAATAAAATAATTAGATTTGTCAAGATGTTGCACAAAGTGTAAGGATCTGGAATACTAAATTGAACTATAAATCAATATGTAATATTAGCAACAAATAAATCACAAAATAACCACTAGCCCTCAGAACTTGAGAATCTTTTCTGTTTCCCAAAATAAAAAGAATTTATATTTACAAATATTCACTTCAAATTCTTCCAGAGCAAGGCCCTTCCATTGCGCTCTAGTTGGGTTGATCTTTGCAATGATTTCGTGGGCAACTTGAGTGCGCTATTTTTAAGTGTGGTGTCTGTTTGCTCTCACTCTGATAAACAATCCAAAGACTGATTTTAAAAAAAAGTTTATAAATTGTAAAATAATTCCTTCTAAGTACTTTGAATATCACCTACACTTACGGAATGTTTATAAATTCTGATTTTTGGTAATTTTTCATTCCAAGGGTTGGAGTTGATGCAAGACAAGCTAAAGCAATTTTGATTTAGAATTTATTTCAAGAGTGCTAAAAATTGAATAAAAAAAACTTTGATTTCAAATCTATAATTTCTTGTAGGGAATTAAAATTTTTAAGTAACTTTGTGGTGAGTTAATAGAAAATATCCCTACTAGACTATGTAGGAATATGAAACCAAAATAATTTATAAGTAATAATAAAAGAAAATTAAAAACTTAATAAAAATACTTAAATTACAGATGAGAATGTTAATTAACAATAAAGAAAGGAAAAATTAGATGATAAAAAGACAGTAAAATAAATGTAGAATCCACCCAGGAGCATCGAAACAAGCATTTTACTGCCAATTGAAATAAAATTCTTTCTCTTTTCATTTTTTATGGCAAAAGAAAGATTTCTGGTTCAGCTATCTAAAGACATTGCTACCAACAGATTAGCACAAACTTTTTTTTATATCTGTACGTATATGGTCTTTAAATATGCAATAATTTCTTTGAAATATTCACTAAGGCACTTCATTGTTTTTGTCAATGCTTTTTGTGTTGTATACAATTTGTTGGTAATTTATATAGCTTCATTGTGGGCTGATTATGTATTCTTAAATGCCAAACAATTATATATATATTTACGCTCTCACACCCTGATTGAGCACTCTGGAAGAATGGTAGACTTTGAAAAACAGTAAGTACTCCCGCATGTATGCATCGCTCATTCAATAGTGAATTAGAGTACTCTGGCTATTGGGCGTGTATAATGATACTATGCACGCTAAAAGATCTGCCTTCTACCGAGCGCCCATAGCCCAGAGGTAGACTCGCTGACTGACAACACTTCAGTTGGGTTTCAATCCTGGGTTAAAAAGCAATCAACTGTCTAACCGTACTGATTCGCTGTGATACAGCGAAACAGATTTATTTGCGGATGACTATATATATATATATATATATATATATATTGATTGTTTAATTACTCGGTTTTTGGTCATAATCAAATTACACCAGTGCACATCTGTATTAAAGTGTTCAATACAATTATATTGTAGAGCTTTTGAATATTCTTAATTTGTAAACAAGTTATTAAGCGACCTAGGTTTCTACATGGTGTCTTCAGGCGGTTTGCAATAACTCTTTGCAAATTGCCTGAAGACACCCCATGGTAGAAACCTAGGTCACATAATAACTCATTTACAAATAAAAAAAAAAAAATATATATATATATATATATGTGTGTGTGTGTGTGTGTGTGTGTGTGTGGAAATTAATGAATTTGAATGAAACTGGTTATAACCAATCTACAATTTGAAATGATTTTTTTGAACATTATTTTTTACCGATACTCGTATTTAAGTAGATATTCTGTTTAGAATCAAACAGTATTATATATTTATTTCCACCGGCCTGATTATTTACAATAAATTTCTTGTTAGGGGTTGCAGGTTCAAATCCTGCTGAATGACACATTTTCGTAACAAAAATTTATTGTAAATAATCAGGCCAGTAAAAATAAATATATAATAGTTTGATTATAAACAATAAATCTACGTAAATATGAGTATCGATCAAAAATAATGTTCAAACAAATCATTTCAGTGTAACCCGGATATAAGAGTTGTCAGGACCGGATAATTATATCCGGGTTTGGTCTATTTATATACATTACCACAGGCCCAGAGAAAAATCTCTTGTATGTACTGGGAACAGAGAAAATCTATCTTATATAAGGGTTTCTCTTATATCCGATTTATAAGTTGTAGTGATGCTTAGAGCTAAGATTTCTGCTTTTTCAGTGGTTTACTAATAGATATTTTGGCAAGCAGGTTTTTTTGTCATAAAGTGTTTGATGAAGATAAAGCCTAAGAAAGCATTAACAGAATTGATGTGGAGAAGTTTGCCTTAAATGGACAGCCATGCTGACTTCAAAGCTTTGCAAAGGCACCATTATGATGTTCTCACTCCTTGAGGCTTTCTTTTTTCTTTTCAAGCTTTCAAAAAACCCAAAAAAATAACGAAGTCATAGTGGTGCTTACACGGAACTTCAAAGTCGACTTGACTCTGCTCATTTAAGCAATCAACTTTCCCACATTAATCATCTCTCTCTCTCTCTCTCTCTCTCTCTCTATATATATATATATATATATATATATATATATATTAGTAAGATCAAATAGAGTAAAGATCCACAATTTGTAGCATTTACTTTAAAAAAAAAACTATAGAACTCAATCTGTCCTGTTATTAACCCATCTCTGGAGGGAAGAGACGGATTAATACCTTTCCCAAGGGTGTTTGTGCGTAAGTGAATGCAAGAAATTCAACTGGAATTTGAACTCGGCTCTCCGATTTGTCGTTCCGAGCTGATATCCACTGCACCACAAGGCACATCCTATAATATTACAATAATAATGTTGTTCTACTTACGCAGAAATACCCTTGGGATAGGTACTGTCTCTTCCCTCCAGTTATGGGTTAAATACCAGGACAGATTGGGTTCTATAGCCTTGGCTGGCAACCAATCTACCACAGAAAGCAATGGCAACCTACTGCGGGATAATCTTCTGCCCAGTCAGTCATATCTCAAAAGAGACATGATCGCCCAAGCGTGGTGTTTCACGTATGGCAGTTAACTGACTGACTTTGCATGGAGCACTTAAAAAAAACATGCTGATACAAAGTAGAGCAATATTATTGAAATATTTTTATTATAAGTAGTTATCATAAAAACATTTTACATGAACAAAAAAAGTTATGTTTCAGTATTGTTAATTGTACTTTGTCAGCCAATGGTTAGTCACTGGTATTGTGAATTATTTTTTGTTTTATGGAAATTTAAAAACAAATCATTCCCAGCTCCAGTGACCTCCCATTGCCTAATGAAATTCTATTAACAGTAATGAAATATGATAGCTTTTAGTTTTGTGTTACATGTAAAAAATTTTTATTATAACAATTTATGATAAAAAATATTACTCTCTCATATATATATATATATATTCAGACCAATGCATCACTAGGACAACTCACAAAAGATTTTTCTTAATAAGTTTGCAAAGAATTTTATTTCAAACAGTTTGTGTGTTTGCATGACCAGGAAAAATGGCCTGAACTTTTTTTTTTTTTTGTGCCCTAATTTTTGTAACATTTTTGCCACTTGATACTATTTCGTTTTTCTTTGACAAAATTAGGCAAACATGGATCTTTGTGCACACGCACACACACACACACACACACACACACACACACACACACACACACAAAAATCAATGTCAAAAGGACAATTTTTCCATGGACATAGCCATTATTTTAACTACATTCAATCTTCGGCAATGTTTCTTTTTAAAAACCAATGATTACAATTGCAATAAAACCTGAAAATAACATGAAAGTGAATTTTTTATACATTTTCTTTGTTTTTGAGAATTTTCAAAAAAATGTTATTAATTTATAAGAATAATCTCATATTTACACTTCTTCTTCTATGTGCCCTGTCCCTTCAGGACGTAGGCGATCATGGATCTCCACGTCTCCCTATCCCTTGTGGCTCTTAGTATGTTTGCTCCTGTTGCTCCTGGCAACCCCCGTTCCGTCATCCACCTGATCAGGCCCTGCAAATATGTTATCCGCTGCCTTCCTCTGTCTCTCCTTCCTTCTATCTGACCAGTCAGTATCAGGTTCTCCAGGCTTTCCTTCCTCATTGCATGTCCCAGGAACTTCAGTTGTCTCTTCCTGATGCTCAGCATCAATTTCCTTTTTGTTGCCATTCTTTCTAACACTTCGTCGTTGCTTGTATGCTGTCCACGATATCCGTAGCATCCTTCTGTAGAACCACATTTCGGCCGCTTCCAGTTTTGTCCTCATTTTCGATGATATTGTCCAGCATTCACAGCCGTACTGAAGAACTGACATCACGTAGCAGTCTAGCACTCTTTTCTTCGTTTCTATTGAGATCTTCCTGTGTGTTAGTATTTTGCTCATCTTCTGGAACGCGTCCTTTGCCATGCCAATTCGCCTTCGGATCTCCGTGTCGCACTTTCCATCTCCTGTTAGAACACTTCCTAGGTACTTAAATTCTTGGACTTGTTTGATTCTGTTATCCCCCACCTGTATTTGGCATTTTGGGTTGTATCTTTTGCTGATGACCATGCACTCAGTTTTCTTAAAGTTTATTTGTAGTCCCATCTTGTCACTCTCCACTGCTACTTTCTGTATGAGATCTTGCAGTTTCCTTTCCGTGTCCGCAATCAGTACTGTATCGTCCGCGTATCTTATGTTGTTCAGGTTGTGGCCTCCAATAATAAATCCTGGTGTGTCATCTAGGGTCCTCAAAATATTCTCGCTGTATAGGTTGAACAAATCCGGTGAAAAGACACAGCCTTGTCTTACGCCTTTTTCTATCTTTGTGTATCTACTGAGGTCGTTACCTGTCCGTATGCAGGCCGTTTGCTGCCAGTAGAGATTCTTGATTATTCTTATATCTTTGCCGAAAATGTCGAGGTTTCCTATCATTTCCATCAATTCTTTGTGTCGTATTTTGTCGAATGCTTTCGCGTAATCAATGAAGCATAGGTACAAGTCTTTCTTCATTTGTAATGCCCTTTCAGAGAGCATCCTAATCATGAATATGGCGTTCCTTGTTCCAGTGTCTTTGACGAACCCGCACTGTTCCTGTCCTATCTCTGGCATGATTCTGCTTCTCGCTCTATTCATCAGGATTCTGACAATCAGTTTTGTAATGTGACTCATTAAGCTGATAGTTCTGTGTAGTTCACACTCGTTTGCACCTGGTTTCTTCGGCAGTGCTATAAATATCGACTTGCATAGGTCGTCTGGTATTATTCCGCTGCTATAAATTTCGTTTATTATGTCGGTAATCTTTTCTATGCCATACTCTTCTAAGGCTGTCAGCAGCTCTATCACTATGCCATCTGGGCCAGGTGCTTTATTTCTGTTCATTTTGGCCATTGCCGCTTCCACTTCGGATTTTAGTATTTCCGGTCCATCCATCTCCTTGTGTATTCTCGGTTGTTCTCTCTTGTCGCCAAAGAGATCCTTTATGTATTCTTCCCATCGCTGGAGTATTTCCTCTTTCTCTACTATGATTGTCTCTTCCTTGGATTTTATGCATCCTGTCAGTTCTCTCATATTTACACTACGGCATTCTAAAAAACTAATATAATTGTAATAAAATCAAAGCAATTTATTATTTACCAATTCATAAATACAGATAAAAAAAACAAGTTTTTTATTTCATAAATTTATAAACATTTACTAAAATATTTGAACCAACTGTAAGGAATCCTGATTTACCTTTTTATAAAGTTTGAAACAATTGGCATTTGGCTGATGTTTTGGCCAACACTTCCAATAAACAATAATAATAATGTAAATGAACAATCTAATAAATAAATTAGCGGTTATTATATTTGTTAATTCTGATGAACAATGTATAAATTAACTTTCATATGTTTAGTTTCTTTATTCCACTCTTAAAGATCATTTTTTAAAACAACATTGCTGAGGAGACAAGGTAGTTAAAATAAGCGGTCTCAAGGGAAAATTACATTCTTTTGATACTGTTTTTCTTTTCAGTCGAAGTTTGCTTAAAAATATTCTGTTGCAAATCTAAACTTATTTAGAAATGGAACTTTGTGTGTGTGTGTCCGTTATCTATAGACTCCGAAACGGCTGAACCGATTTTCTTGAAAATTTACACAGTTGTACTATAAGCGTCTGTGAGTGTTCTTAGCTAGGTTTTGTGTCAAGGTACCACCGATGAATATGGAAAAATCGATAATCGAAAAAACTCAGATTTTAGGAGTGGTCCGATTTTAAGCACATTTGATACACTCATAGACAAAGACATAAGAAAGGATACTCAGAAGTTTCAAGGTTGCAGTTCTTAGAATAGTACAGAAAATAGATTATATATATATATATATATATATATATATATAAAGCAAGTGTGTGTCTGTTTATCTGCCTGTATGTTTATATTTTTTTCAGCCCTTTTATTTTAGTTTTTGCTTCGGGTTTGGCTCTAAGTAGGTATAGTTGTAGTTCTTAGTCTCAGCCATGATACCATTTACTCAGAGGACTTATTTAGCCTTCAAAATTCAGTTTACGACGAAAAAAACTTATTTGATATCAATACCAGGAAATCAAAATTTGACTTACATCCATTCATTTTTCTTTCAGTCTACAGTTTCGCTTTAACTGGAAACAACTATTGATTTTTAGTCTTTCGTGCCAATTGAGTCTGAGCTCCAGGATCATGGATTAATTTTAAAGCTTTTATTACACCCGAGCAACGCCGGGCTATACTGCTAGTGATAAAAGGAAATTGTTCCATTTATTTCCTGGCTTCATCTTATCTTGGAACCTGTATGCTCTTGATCCGAAATTAACCGTTAGAAATCACATAAATGCAATAACATAGAAAACGCTTTTACTTCCTACCCGCCCCTTCACTGGACTTAAAGGTCCTCTTCCCTTAACCTCTCAGAACATTCTATCATTGTGACATAGACCCCATTGCCTAGACAACACCTCCCCATTTCATTGATAGGTGCACAGTTAAAGCTGTTCTCTGGCAGTAGCTTCTCAGCATGCTAAAGAGCCAAGGCGAGAGAAAGGAGACATTTTTTTGTCATGCCTCATAGATTCCCATGTCTTCCTCCTCCACTCCAACACTAAAACAGAATGGGCCTTTGTCACGTTTCACCTCTGCAGGAAAGCAACTGATCATTGAAAATCAGTTTCATAAGTAAGTTATTATAGCTTTCTATTTCTAGAATGTGTGACAAGAAAAAAAAAAAAGATCAACAACAATTAAATGAACTCCCACAAATAGCTGACTTGTGAAAGGTTGAAGAGCTAGCTGGTGGGGTGAAAATTTGACTGAGTTTAAAAAACAAAGAAAAAAAAGCAGATAAAATGAAAATCTAAAGTTTTGATATTCCAGAAATATTTGTCGTGATAGAGAATTTTTTAAATGTCTAGTTTTTTATGAAAACAGTTCTCTATGACAGGGAATCAATTGAATAGACATGGGGGGAAAATTTCTTAATTACTTCAACTCAGACTGTATATCCGGCTTTTACTCAGACTATCACAATGGTTCAAATCTAAACTTGAAGGCTATAAAATGTTCAATAACTTAACTATACTTGCTTAAAAGCTGACAATTTTCAAATTTATAATTCGGTTTGTTAAAGGCTGTGCATTTATTTCATATTCTTTCATAAATTACAAGTTTAATTTTTTTTTTAATTAATTTTTTTAAAAATTTAATTTTAAGTTGGTGTTCACTGTCTTGGAATATTAATTTCTATCCAAAAATACTTTTTTATTATTTTGTCTGAAAAAGATTAATTAGTAGAATGTTTTAACCAGATATTCACTTCAATTTCAATGTGTTTACTTTGTTTTACAAATTATAATTCAAACAGATTTTGAAAGTATTTTTTTATAGACAAATGACTGAAGTGAGGGATACGTCTCATTGATTGCTTCATGTCCTTATAAACACAATCATGATTTGAGCACAGTACGCGGATGTGCGTTGTGGTGCATTGGATATCGGCTCGGATCGAGAAATCGGGGAGCCGAGTTCGAATTCCAGCCGAATTCATTGTATTCACTTACGTGCAAATACCCATGGGAAAGGTATTAATCCGTCTATTCCTTCCAGTTATGGGTTAAATAACAGGACAGATTGGGTTCTATAGCCTTGGTCAGCAACCAGTCTACTGCAGAAAGCAATGGCAACCTACTGCGGGATAATCTTCTGCCCAGTCAGTCATGTCTCTTTCGAGACTTGACCGCCCAAGCGCGTTTCACGTATGGCAAATAACTCACTGAATGAAGATAATAGTTGGAAATATAAGTAAAGCTTCTGCTGGGCAAAAAGTGGGGGGATCAATTTATTACTTAAAACAATAGAAAACTGATCCCCCACTAATTACTACTTAATAATATAATACATCTCTTCCTCCTCTAAATACAATTCAAATAATAGGACAGATTGGGTTCTATAGCCTTGGTCGGCAACCAGTCTACCGCAGAAAGCAATGGCAACCTACTGCGGGATAATCTTCTGCCCAGTCAGTCATGTCTCTTTCGAGACATGATCGTCCATCTAACTTTCTTAAACTGTTTCTATAAATTTCTTCATGGTAATTTGTTCTGATAAGATTTCCTTTTTGCTTACTTAGACTTCATAAGTTTAAGTGCAGTACTATATTGGCGTTGTGCTCGGAGAATATCAGCTCAGGACGAGAAATCCGTCAAGTTTGATTTTGTTGCATTCACTTACATGCAGATGCCTTTCTCAAAAATCTATTGCTTCTCCCTGCAGCTGTGTGTTAAATAGGAGAGGCTGGGGTTCTATAGCCCTGGTTGGCAAAAAGTAATGGCAACCTACTGCAGGAAAATCTTCTACCCAGTCAGTCATGTCTCTTTTGAGACATGATCGCCCATTTAACGAACTGTCTATACTAGCAGCTAGGTCTTGTCATTTTACAGTTGAAATGGCTAGATGGAATCAATTGTATGCTATGCTAACACTTTCTTTTCTTGCCTGTGGAAATCACTTGCGGCTTTTTGCTTTCCAGTCAACTTTGTTCTTCAAAAATTTAAATTCCATGTCAGTTATCTTAATTCCTATTCTTTTCTCTTTAATACTTTTTTCTTATTTTCTTTCACTCTCCATAATCTCTTGCATCTTAGTGGCTTTATCATTTTGCTTGGGGTGAAATGATAAAAAGTAAAGTGCAAAACGATGGTTTGCATTTATACAAATTCACTTAGCTTTTTTTTTTATACGGTCTTGTAATTGTAAAACAACAAAAAAAAAAAACAGGATGTGTGTTGTGGTGCAGTGGATATTGGCTCGGAACAAGAAATCAGGGAAGCCGAGTTCAAATTCCGGTTGATTTCCTTGCATTCACTTATGCACAAATACCCTTGGGAAAGGTATTAATCCGTCTATTTCTTCCAGTTATGGGTTAAATAGCAGGACAGATTGGGTTCTATAGCCTTGGTTGGCAACCAGTCTACCGCAGAAAGCAATGACAACCTACTGCGGGATAATCTTCTACCCAGTCACTCATGTCTTTCAAGACATGATTGCCCAAAGCATGTATCACATCCGGTACTTAACTGATTGAATTGTAGAACATGTGAATTTTTTTCCATTCATTCGTTCCCTGAATTGGTAAAAGTTATTTGTTATTGTTTTGACTTGACCACCAAATGAATTTGTAGTTTCTTTTTTTGTTTTTTTTTGTAGCTTAAACCCTGCAAAAAGCATTGAATAAATGTGAAATTTTAATTATTTCAATGAATCTTGCAATTGATACAAACTGGTAGGTGACTTCTTGTGGAAAACTAACAAGCAATTATGAGTGAAAATGATCCTCACTAGGTGCTCACCACTGTTGTGATCTTGTCTCAAATTAAATTTGAACTTACTGAATTAGACCAGCATTGTTTAAACTATGCCACATGAATCTAAACTCTGGGGGAAAAAATATCAATACAGTAGAACAGTAATTTTCAACCAGTGAGCCATGGCACACTTGCATGCCACAAGAGGGTGGTAGGTGTGTCATGAAAGTTGTGCATATATTTTTTAAGTTTTTTAATTCTGGTAAAATATAATGCACAGTCAGTCAGTTAAGTGCCATACGTGATACATGCTTTGGGTGATCATGTCTGAAAAGAGACGTGACTGACTGAATAGATTATCCCATAGTAGGTTGCCATTGCTTTCTGTGGTAGACTGGTTGCCAGCCAAGGCTATAAAACTAAATCTTTGTTATTTAATCCATAACTGAAGGGAAGAGATGGATTAATACCTTTCAAAGGGTATTTGTGCATAAGTGAATGCAAGGAATTCAACTGGAATATTTGTCAATATCCACTGCACCACAATGCACATCCGAATGCACAGTAGTAGTACTGTAAATATAACTACTGTCATGAGATGAGAATTTGTAAATCTCAAAAATTCTGTGAGAATTTCACCTGGTCTGTTGCAGAATATTTTAATTAGTAGACACCAAAAAGGAACATCAGAAGCAGGTGTTGGGGAACAAATAATCAAGAAACAATATTAAATTGAAAATTTACCTTAATAATAGTATTTCATTCATTGAAAAGTAAATTGAATTGCTTCAAACGTTCTTTCTTTCTTTTTCTTTAGGAGTTGAGGGTGATAGGTTTGCAATCCTTCTCTCAAGATCTTGAAAGGTACACTGATTCATTTAACCTGTCATAGTCACAACCGTGAAGTGTCAAAAACAACATTTAGAAGAACTCTTCCACACAGTGTTTTGTTTTTTGGTCCGGGGTAGTGGCACAGGGAAAGTGGTTGCTACTCCCACCCTCACCGTGGTGAGCCAATTTAGAGTAACATAACAATAGTATTATTGAAAAGAAGAAAAAAAACAGAGGTGTGCATACACACATGCACATAAAAGTTGGTTGTTCTTCAAATCAAAAGGTATTTTCTTAAAAAAAGAAAAAACATCATCTTGATGACAGGCATGAAATGAACTGAACCAAACAAAGAAAGAATTGTTTTTGACATTGCCTGAATTTACATGATAAAGGATGGTTTTTACTGAGACGTGAAGAACCTATTTTGGAAATCAGGTTGCGAGAATCATGATGTTCCAGACAGGCGACAGGCACAAGTGATAGACAAAAGCTTTATTCTAAAACTTCACCAGAATTTGAACGTCAGTCCTTTAATCTGTCAAGTTACTCAGGATTTCCCATGTCTCAACAAATATTTTCGATTGTATTCTATAAGGAAACAATTTGGCACCTTAACCACTCAGAACATTTTTATAAGATTTGGTTACATAGCAATCTGTAATGTTTTAGAAAGAAAACATTTTCAGAATATTTAAATTTTCATTAGTCAGCTGAGTACCATATATGATACACACTTGGGTGATCATGTCTTGAGAGAGACATTACTAACTAGGCAAAAATTTTTCCCCCACACAGTAGGATGTCATTACGTTCTGTGGTAAACTGGTTGCTAACCAAGGGTATAGAACCTAATCTGTCATGCTATTTACCCCATAGCTGGAGGGAGAAGTGATGGATTAATACCTTTCCCAGGGGTATTTGCATGTAAGTGAGTGCAACAAATTCAACTAGAATTTGAACTTGGTTCTCTGATTTCTCATTCTGAGATGATATCCACTTAACCGCAATGTACATCTGCATAAATTTTTGTATTTGCTCAGATTTGGTGCCTCTACTTTGTAGTTCAGCAACCAGGGAAGGAGCCTGGGTCGTGCTTTGTGACCCTCCCTCACTATCTTATCCACATTTGCATAAGTTACAAATTAAACTGAGTGCAACTGACTATTAAAGGATGAAAAATTGTGGATTTTGACGTTATTCTGAATTTTTTATGGTTGTGTATGTCGATGGTGGGAGGAGTCTCCAGTTCCTTCCCCTGGCACCATTTCTAGTACTTTTGCACCTGATCAACTTAGTGTCCCCCAATTTGTAGTTAACATTTTGGACAGTATTTTTTGATGACAACAATATTTTGTCTTTTTAGTAGTTAATTTGTTTACACCAGGGGCGCTGCGTACTACCCTCGAGTAGAAAGAGACCCTAGTTAGGAGCCTAGGTAGTGCTTTGTGACCCTCCCTCACTATCTTATCCGCATTTGCATAAGTTACAAATTAAACTGAGCGCAACTGACTACAAAAGGATGAAAAATTGTGGATTTTGACGTTACAATGAGCTTTGGTATATCTTTTTTTTCCAAATCCATGATTTTGTTTTGCTCATACGAAGAATAAAAAAAAATATTAACACATCATTCAATAAATCCCGGGCCTGACTAATAAAACAACTTTTAGGGAAAATTCGACTTTATTCATCAATATAGTCTTCTTCAAGGGTGATACACTGATTCCAACGCTTCTCTAACAATTCGATCCCCTTTTTTGGTGAAATGATTAGTCTTTGGCCTCAAAATATGCCTCAGTTTTTGATATCACTTTCATTCTTTTGAAGCCATGCGTCACTGTGAGCCAGGTTTGGAGAATAGGGTGAATACGGAAGCAATTCAAAGTGTAATTCATGTCGTTCTGCCATAGTTACAATCAACTTGTGACATGGTACGTTGTCTTCATGAAAGAGCATTTTTTTCATTTGTGGTCATTTTTTGTCGATTTCTTTCTTCAAACACACCAACAATGCTATATAATATTCACTATTGATGGTTCTTCCTTCCTCAAGGTAGTCAATGAACAAGAACCTTGCACATCCCAAAATATGAAGGCCAAAACCTTGCTTGTTGATTGTGTCTTTAGTTGCTTTGGATGGCTTTCACCTGATGCTGTCCACTCAGCTGACTGCTGATTTGACTCCAGAGTGAAGTGGTGGATCCATGTTTCATCCATTGTCACATATTTACACAAAAATTCCTTGTTGCATTGAAACAGTTGCAAACAAACTGCTAATCCGGTTCACACTCCACCCACATCTATTGAACAGGTGAAGAGGCTCATCCATTGTTTCCTGTTTAGGATGTGGTTCCCGGCTTTCTCTTTTCCAATCTTTTCACTCTTTTATTTATTTATTTTTTCTTCAATTGGAGTAGATAGACTAATCTATCGCCCGGTTCACACTCCACCCACGTCTATTGAACAGGTTAAGAGGCTCATCCCTTGTTTCCTGTTTAGGATGTGGTTTCCAGTTTTCTCTTTTCCAGTCTTTTCACTCTTACGTAGCCCCCTGCGCATCAGTGGCGTTTTCGCCTTGCTTGGGGTGATATGATTAAAAAAAAAAAAAAAATCACTGACGCGTTGTTGTTTTTGATTGACTCTTAGTAAATGCAGCACTCACTTTGAACACAGCTTTCTCATTGGCTAATGTTCATGCACAATGGTAAATACACTGCCTTCTGATATGTTCAACTATGCTGCTATCTCACATGTCTGTATGACCATGTTTAAAGTTAGCATACCACCTCTTAATCATTGTTTCCAAAGAAGCAGTCCAAATAACACTTATCAAGCTGTTCCTTCGCTTGAACAATATTTTCCAAGCAGAATTTCAAAACTCGACCCCCATAAGGCGTGTGGAGACGATGGAATCCTGGTGATAGTCCTTAAGAGGTGTGCCCCTGAACTTTCCCCTGTCCTCTCTAAACTGTTTAACTACTGCCTTTCTGCTTCCTGCTTTCCTGCATGCTGGAAATTCTCCTCAGTCGTTCCTGTCTTTAAGAACTGTGGTGAACCCTCGGACCCATCCAACTATCGCCCTATCAGTCTTCTACCAATATTTGGGAAAGTGTTCGAGGCTATAATCAATAGTTCATCATCTCACCGCCCACAAACTGTTCTCCGACAGGCAATATGGATTCCGATTTGACAGGTCCACAGCCGACCTGCTAACAACTGTAACGGAGTACATGCTACAGGCCCTTGATGAGTCTGACGAGGCTCGCGCGGTTGCTCTGGATATCTCCAAGGCTTTCGACAGGGTTTGGCACCCTGGCCTCCTATGCAAACTACGCGGTTATGGTATTACCGGTCGCCTGCTTGACCTAATCCAATCTTTCTTAAATAACCGCAAAATGAAGGTCGTTCTGAATGGGCGTGCCTCTTCGTCCTACAGCACGAATGCTGGTGTCCCACAAGGCTCTATCCTGGGCCCAACGCTCTTCCTTATTTTCATCAACGACCTCCCAGATGAGATCAAGTCCCAAGTAGGCATCTACGCAGATGACACTACAATATACTCCCGCTCCAGTAAGAAACCTGTTGTGGTGGACAGACATAATCTTGCTGCTGACCTTGAGCGGGATCTACACTCTGTGGTGAACTGGGGCAAGAAGTGGCTTATCAACTTCAATTCCTCTAAGACCAAGCTGTTGTCTGTCAACCATTACAGGCAACCTCTTCTGCCTCCCATAAGCATGGACCAAGTGATTCTCCCTGAGAGTAATACACTACGCCTCCTCGGACTTACCCTGTCCTCAGACCTCAAATGGAACCACTATATTGAATCCATAGCAAAATCTACTGCTAAGAAGATTGGGTCACTATGTCGATCCAGGATGTTTTTTCCACCTGAATGCATCCTGCATATATACAAGTCAACCATCCGTCCGTGCATGGAGTACTGCTGCCATTTATGGTCAGGTGCCCCTGCCGTTCTCCTCAGTGTTCTTGACAAGCTCCAAAGGAGAGTCTGTAATGTGATAGGTACTGATCTGGCGACTCGTCTGCAGCCACTTTCCCATCGTCGAAATGTGGCCTCCCTCTGTCTCTTCTATAAATACTTTCGTGGCTTCTGCTCGGATGAGCTTAAGTCACTGATGCCTCCTCAACAGGTGTTTACCCGTGCAACCAGACTGGCAACTGGGTCCCACCCATTCACAGTCAGGTTAGCCAAACGCAGACGACAATTCTACTCCTGCAGCTTCCTCTCTCGCACTTCCCGCCTGTAGAACTCACTCCCGTATTCTTGCTTTCCTGACGGCTACGACCTCCAGAAATTTAAAAGCAAAGTTAATACTCACCTACTAACCACTGGACTCTAGCTCTCTCCCCTCCCCTGTATAATCTTCACGTTCTCTCCGCCCATGTATCTGTCATTGCACCTGCTTTCTCAGCTTTCTATTGTTCCTTTCTAACTAGCTTGTACTCCTCACTCTTTTCTAATTAATCTTTCTACACTTATGTAACCCCCTGTACATCAGTGGTGTTTCTGCCTTGCTCGGGGTGAAATGATTAAAAAAAAAAAGAAAACAATGCTTTATCAACACGCAAAATTCAGATTTTTCCATTTTTTTAAAACTTTGTAACAGTAGCTTCACTTAAATAACTAATTTGTAAACTAATAATCTGATTGGGCCCAAATTTTGTCATGTGCCATTTGAAGGGTCATACTTCATAAAAATCATATGGATTTTTTTAATTAGTGACACCATCTACATATCAGTCCTGAGACATTTGCGTGATGTTATTTTTTGCCAGATGAATGGCAAAACTTATTAAGAGCTATAAAGGACAGGAAAATGAGGAGAGCCATGATTGCTTACATCCTAAAGGGACACAACATATAAAAGACTAGATTGTCGGCTCAGTTTCATTGTTTTACAATTGAAATTACTAGATGTAAGTCTTATGCAAACAGTTTCTTCACTCACTTGTGGAACTCTTCTAGCTTCTTGCTTTCCAGTCAACTTTGATCTTCAAAAATTTAAATGCAGTGTCAACCATTATTTACTCTATTCTTGATTCACCTTTTATTGTTCTCTCACCTTAATTATGTTTTATTCTTGTCATATTATTATAAGTTATATTTTAACAGTTTCTTCTCTTGCTTGTGGGAACTCTCTTCAGGTTTCTTGCTTCCTAGTCAACTTTGATCTTCAAAAATTTAAATGCAATATCAATCGTTATTTACTGTCTTCTTGATTCCTCTTTTATTGTTCTCTCGCTTTAATTATGTTTTCTTCTTCTCATATTATTATAAGTCTTATGCTAAGTTTCTCCTCTCGCTTATAGAACTCTCTTCTAGCCTCTTGCTTTCAAGTCAATTTTGATCTTGACAAATTTAAATGCAATGTCAATTGTTATCTACTTTCTTGATTCCTATTTTTTTATAATTCTCTCGCATTGTTTTCTTATATCATTATAAGTCCTATGCTAACAGTTTCTTCTTTCCTTTGTGGAATTCTCTTCTGGCTTCTTGCTTCCCAATCAACTTTGATATTCAAAAATTTAAATGCAATACCAATCGTTATTTACTCTATTCTTGATTTCCCCTTCTTTTATTGTTCTCTCACCTTAATTATGTTTTCTTCTTCTCATATTATTATAAGTCATATTTTCACAGTTTCTTCTCTTGCTTGTGGGAACTCTCTTCAGGTTTCTTGCTTCCTAGTCAACTTTGATCTTCAAAAATTTAAATGCAATACCAATCGTTATCTTTTGTTGTAATTCTAGTTCTTTTGTTGTTCTGTTTCTTTCACTCTTACGTCATAATGGATTTTATTGCTTTGCTTGGAACCTAAGAGAAACAAAAAAAAAATAAATTTACATAGTTAAATTAGATCTTCCTACAATGAAACTGCTATTATTCAATTCATTAGAGAACTATCATAAAGCTCTCTTGGGCAAAAGGCATATGAAGTTCAGTCTCACTGACAACTTGCTCATTATTTTTGATCCAGTTAAAATGGTCTTGAGCCACTGCAATAACAAGCAACTGAAATTAAGATGTAAAAAAAAAAAAATATGCTAATTTGTAAAGGGACTCTTTATGACAAACGTATTGATGAGTTACATGCCTTAGTTCCAACCAGTTCAGCTCTTCTTGGCTAGGACCTATCAAACCACATACACAGGATTGAATCTTCCTCATTCTTTCAATATTTCATGATCAGAAGGATGTTCCACTCACAGCTTCTTCAGAATTGTTCATAGAACAAATTTACTTGATCGCTATGATCTTAATTGCTTTAAGTCTATCGTCAGTAGTGGTTTATTCTATATATCCCCACCATATACACTTTTTACTTGCTTTCTTTGTTCTTATTTCATTCAGTAACTCTCTACCTTAAAAGATTGTTAAGCCATGTAATTGAATAAGCAATAATTAAAAATGTATGTAGATTATTTACATTGTTCAGACTGTTGTTCACACCTTTGACATTTCGGTCGTTGTACACTCTGGCCTTCTTCAGGTGCTAGGAATTTCAAACCAAACCCTTTTTAATTACTGGGGTATATCATTCTTATTCCATGAGCAATGATACTTCCAGATGAGATGTAGTTACCTCCATTTAACTTAACTCTCTAAGTTATCTGTTCATCACTTCTGTAGCCAATTATTGAACTCACAACTCTTTGGGTCAAATCACTGGAACTAAGTAAAGCTTATATCCACTGGGCCATATGTCTTCAAATAACTTAGAGTTGAGTTCAAGGGAGATAACTATATGGCATCTGGAAGTAGCATCACACATGGAATGAGAATGATATACCTCAGTGATTGAAATAAAGGGTTTGGCTTGAAATTTTTAGCACCTGAAGAAGGTTGGAGCATACAATGGCTGAAATGTAGTGAATATAGAAATAAAGATGAGGACAACAATCTGAATAATGTAAATATTATCTCATCTTGGAAGTATAGACAAATGTTAAAAAATGTATCTTTTTCAGTACATTTTATATGATCTACTAGCAGTATAGCCCAGCGTTGTTCAGGTGTAATGAAAGCTTTAAAACTAATCCATGGTCCTGGGGCTCAAACTCAGCCTAAAAAATATTTGTGCAAAATTTGGTGAGAATTGGATAAAAATTGTGGATTTGTATAAAGGACATACAAACAGACACATGCAAACATCTTGCCTTTTTTATATATATATATATATAAAATCGATTTTCTGCACTATTGTAAGAACTGCAACCAAGAAACTTCTGAATATTGTTTAGGTCTTTGTCTATGAGTGTATCAAATTTGATTAAAATCGGACCACTCCATTTATAACTGGATTTTCGATATTTATCTGGGATACCTTGACACAAAACCTAGCTAAGAACACTCGCAGACGGTTATAGTGCAACTGTAAATTTTCAAGAAAATCGGTTCAGCCGTTTTGGCATCTATAGGTCACGGAGACACGCACACACACACACACACACACACACACACACACACAGTTCCATTTATAAATAAGTTTAGATAGATATAGGTAGAGAATGAATAAAGCCTAAGTAATAAAATTCCAATTAAAATAAATGCAAGAATTTTGTTTTCTTTGCCAAAAGATTAGATGATCTTATAAATTATTTCCATACTGTGGGTCAAAAAGTGCATAGGAAATATCTGTTATACTTGCATTCTGTATGCGCAGTCTGCCTCTTGTAAATTGCCTTTTCTGATTGAAATAGACATTTTAAACAGAAGCAATTGACAGACGGTTGATATCTCTTCAGATTGACTTTCTAGCCCTTCTTTCTTTTTCCTGCTTACCTAATAAACTATGCTTCTCGTTGCTGCTGTCTCTACCCTGACGCTGCTGCCATCAAGCTCCCACTCAACGCTGCCTTTACCCTGTCTCTGAAGTTGTCTCTACTCCCTCCACAACATTACAACTGCCCCTCCACTCTTTCCTCAATGTTGCCTTCACCCTCCCCAATGCTGCTGCTGCTGCTGTTTCTGCTGCAGCAACCTTCACTGCTGCTGTCTCTGCAACGTTACCACCTCCTTAAGTTTTTTTTCTCTGCAAGATTGTACAATTACAAATGTTGAACGGAACAAAATGAACAGATCTTCAATTTTGAAACTGTTTAAAATTCTAAAGAATGAAGCTAAAAGATAAAAAAGATCTTGGATCAACTATAACTGAATTTACCGATTTCCTTATCATGGAAAAGCACTTACAGAAAATGGAGTCGTTCATTGTTTGTCTGAAGTCATTGTCTGCCTTGTTTCATTCACTAACTTCACGCTTTCTTCCTAAATTTCATCTTTGATTAGCTTAAAATTAAAATGAAAAGCAAATTTGATAGAGATTTTTTAATAAACATTTTCTCATCTTCATTGTTGTAGAGAAGTTATAACTCTGAGTAAATAATTATAACCTTCCCCTCCACCAACATTCATATATACAAAAATACTTGTAAAATACTTGTAAAAATGAGACAGCAAGATGTGGAAGCAACAAAACGAGTGTTATTTATTATCTGGTTGCTATGTGGCGTTGACGAAACAAGACAGTAAGACTCAGTCTGGATTCAAATGTAGATCAAATATGTATCAGAATCCAACAAAGGATTAGATGGAGGATAGAATGTATACACTAGTTTTCCCCATATATATATATATATATATATATATATATATATATATATATCGAGGCAGCAAATAATTTTCTAAACATATACTGTTAAATATAAGAGACAATGAATGTCTATTATGTTTAATCATGAGCCGTTCTAAACGTCGTATTTTGGCTTTAATTTCATCTGAAAATAAAGACAAAAATTCTCTAACATTTGGATAATTTTTTATTAATTTGGATCTAAGCTTTCGGCTCACATGAGCCATCTTCAGAGAGGCTATTAAGACGGTAACACAATAATATTCACTATCACCGATTTAATAACCTCTCTGAAAATGGCTCATGTGAGCCGAAAGCTTAAAACCAAATCAATAAAAAGTTATACAAATATTGGAGAATTTTTGTCTTTATTTTCAACTGAAATTAAAGCCAAAATACGACGTTTAGAACGGCTCATGATCAAACATAAAAGACATTCATTGTCTCTTAGATTTAACAGTATATGTTTAGAAAATTATTTGCTGCCTCAATACACTAAATATATATAAAAATCCAGGTGAAGAGGATCCAAAGTTTTACAATTTTGAGTCCCCTGGCATTTATTTTTATATATATATATATATATATATATATATATATTGCATAAAAATTGTAGAGCTTAATATAATTATGAATTAAATGTACATTGCGGAAATTTCTATGGTTATAAAATCTCATCACATAGAAATTTCCGTGTTGCAATGTACACTTAATTCATAGTATGATTTTATATATATATATATATATATATATACTAGCAGTATAGCCCTGCGTTGCTTGGGTGTAATGAAAGCTTTAAAACTAATCTATGGTTCTGGAGCTCAGACTCTTTGGACATTGGCATGAAAGACTAAAAAGCAATAGTTGTTTCCAGTTAAAGTGAAACCATAGACTGAAAGAAAAATGAATGGATGTAAGTGAAATTTTGATGTCCTGGTATCGATATCAAATAAGTTTTTTTCGTAGTAAACTGAATTTTGAAGGTGAACTAAGTCCTCTGAGTAAATGGTATCATGGCTGAGACTAAGAACTACAATTATACCTACTTAGGGCCAAACATAGAAAAGCTGAAAAACTGATTTTGATCAGACCTGGTAGGATGTTGGAGTATTGATTTCCAATATCGGAGTTAAATAGGTCATCCAAGGATAGAACTGCAATTTTGAAACTTCTGAGTGTCCTTTCTTATGTCTTTGTCTATGAGTGTATCAAATGTGATTAAAATCGGACCACTCCTTCTAAAATCTGAGTTTTTTCGATTATCGATTTTTCCATATTCATCGGGGTATCTTGACACAAAACCTAGCTAAGAACACTTGCAGACGCTTATAGTACAACTGTGTAAATTTTCAAGAAAATCAGTTCAGCTGTTTTTGGAGTCTACAGGTAACAGACACACACACACAGTTCCATTTATAAATAAGTTTATATATATATATATATATATATATATATATATAGTATATTGAGGCAGCAAGTAATTTTCTAAACATACGCTGTTAAATATAAGAGACAATGAATGTCTATTATGTTTATTCATGAGCCGTTCTAAACGTCGTATTTTTGCTTTAATTTCAGTTGAAAATAATGACAAAAATTCTCCAACATTTGGATAATTATTTATTGGTTTTCTTCTAAGCTTTGGAGAATTTTTGTCTTTATTTTCAACTGAAATTAAAGCAAAAATACGACGTTTAGAACAGCTCATGATTAAACATAATAGACATTCATTGTCTCTTATATTTAACAGCGTATGTTTAGAAAATATATATATATATATATATATATATATATAATGTGTGTGTATATAATGACTATTCATATAATTTAGTTAGAAAATGCAAGAAGTGTTTGGTATTTTCATACCTTGAATTTTTTCTTGAGAGCTAAAAGATAAATGTTACTATTATGGCCTAGAAAAGAAAATGAAATTTTTGTTGATGCAGGTGTTAATGACCTGTTGGTGTAAACTGCTTGTCTGATAGTGATGTTACGTGTTTGTATAATGGAGAAAAGTGGGGTTGATTTTCATTGGTTTAGAATGAATGAATTAATGATAATTATTTTTGAAAATATAATTCTTTTTTATGGATGCGACATCATTTATTGCTTGCACTAAAAATAATAGATATTTAATTTGGCCATTTTACTTGAACTGACCTATTGACTTTTCAGCTTTCTCTATATCTTTTAATGTTGATTCCAAAATAAATTGTCTTAGAAAATTCTACTTAATGTTGTGAAGGTTTTTTTTAAAAATTTTATTCTAATATTGCACACACCTACAACTTATCGTCACTCTAAATCAACCAGACTATAAGGTGTACCTGGAAAATATAAGGTGTACCTGGAAAATATTACCAATACAAGTAATTAGAAGCACAATTTTATATCCTGCAAGAAAATAAAATCTATCACATCCCCCATTTTCTTTTTTCTCATCTTCATTGCGATATTCACAATGCTTCAGCCTTCTTCAGGTGCTAGAAATTTCAAGCCGAACCCTTTATTTTGATCACTGAGGTATATCATTCTCATTCCATCTTCATTGCTATATTCACAATGCTTCCCGCAGAGCCTTACAAGTGAAAATGCCAAGGGCAGGAAACCTAGTCTCCTACTTGGCAGATGAAACCTACAGAGTCACTACACTCACACTATGATGAGGCAATAATTTTTAACCTCTCAAGTCTTATTTCCCAATTTAATTTCTTGCTCAGATATAGCTTCAAACAATCATCTCTTCTGAGCATGATTGACCCTAAAGCCTCTGCCTTATTCAGCTTTTTCCAGAATTTCTAAAAATCTGAAGCAAGGCTTGGTGTGACCAGCCAGTTGATTAAATTGGGCCTCTCCAACTGCCCATCTAGCCCAGATAAAACCTAAAGTGATATGTTGGGAATCAGGAATTCAAATCTCTCTCCTGCTGAAGCTCTCAATCACCAAGATCCTATCCCCAGGCATCTTCAGGTGCTAGAAATTTCAAGCTGGACCCTTTATTTTGATCACTGAGGTATATCATTCTCATTACATGTGTGATGCTACTTACTTTACATTGTTCTGTTTGCTATTTTTAGTGATGGCGTTAGGAGCATTTCAATACTTGTTAGTGTTATCTTAGAACCTTTTTGATAGTGCTATTTTCTGGGCTGAGTATTTTTGCAATAGTGTTTGAATTAAAGATTTCAAATTCTATAATTTTCCTTTTTTGTACCAAGGGTTACATTTTTGGTTAACATAAAAAAGATGTGAAAAGGTATTTTGATAGGCACTTCCATTGTCAGGGTTTGCTTAGAAAAACAGGTCTTTCAGGCCTTAAGTTGCTTAGTTGCAATGAATTATTTCTATATACAGTACTGTGCAAAAGTATTAGGACAAGAACTGTTTTATCTTTTATGAAGCATATTGACAGAAAATAAACAATTTAATTAAAGTAATTTTATTTGATTTACTCAACAAATGCTTTAACAATGAAAAAATACTTGTTAAAAAATATATTTAATATTTAGTATAATAGCCTTTTGCTTTGATCACAGCCTTCATTCTGTCAGGCATTGACATCACAAGCTTCTTCAATCTATCTAATGGTACCTCCTGCCAAGCAGCTTGTATTTGTTCCCAAAGTGTGACTTGCAAAGTAACATTAGATTTATTAATTCAAGAAGGGGGAATAAGAAAAAAGTCAGTCATATCCAAGGATAATAGAATGAGTCGTTTCAAAATAACTTGTTTAATAGAAAATAGGAAAAATTAAATATAACTTCTTTTGAATACATTTTTTTTACACCTACTTTTAAATAATCAATATTTATTAGCAATTTACTTGGCTTTTCACCCTGTATTTGAATTTCAGGGTGGTTTTTAGGAAAATCACTCCTGTCCTAATACTTTTGCACACTATCAGTAGTGTGCAAAAGTGTTAAGACAGGGGTGATTTTAAACTTTATTTTGATGTGTCATAAAAGATAAAATAGTTCTTTCCCTAATACTTTTGCACAGTACTGTTATTTTCTTTATTCTTTAGTCAGACCTTGCTTGTAGCACACACAAGACTGTTAAGTCTTCTTTGAATAGGCCCTATGTTTTACTGACCAGCTTGCCAAAAAGGAATAGGTCAAAGTGAAGTAAAATGAATTTGCCAATTTCTCTATAAACAACACTTATAACCAGGTAGAATTTCATGTTCTCAGCATCAGTTGTTCCTGAGATATAAAACGTTCTTACTTTGTTGTCTGGTTTGCAGAATATACAGATATCAAGTGACAGGCTTGAAAGCTCCACACAGTGAGAGCAAGATCTGAGAACATAGGGGGTTGATCAAAAGTAGTCTAAGATTTGTCTGTCACCTCCCTGTATCTCTCCTTGCAGACTGTTTTATTTGTCAAATTCAGTTTGTCTATCTTTGGTCTGTAAATTATGGGTGTAGTCAGTATTGGTATTTAATTCACTAAAAGGCATGAGCTGGTAGTTCTTTTTTTATGTGTTGTTTTTTATGTTCTCTAATGTTTCACTGCTATATACAGGACTACTGATATATGCCAGCTGATAATGGTGAAATATGACTACGTTTTACGTCAGGTTCATTATTTAGAATCTGCTTTGTAAGTTATCTGCCATAACTGAATTTCTCAAATTGGTCCAAATGATGACTTTTCAATTTTCAAAAGAGGCAGTAGCCTTTCTAAAAACACCATATCTAGCTTGGTAGCATTTTTTTCCTGATGCACGTTGATATCTACCAGACAATTAATCTTTTGAACAACTTAAGGATGTGCATTGTGTATCTTGATAGAATGTCAGGACCAAAAATATGTAGCAATTATTACCAAGCACAGAATCTTCACATTTTTTTTTTTTTAATCATTTCACCCCGAGCAAGGCGGAAACGCCACTGATGTGCAGGGGGTTACGTAAATGTAAAAATATTAATTAGAAAAGTGTGAGGGGTACAAACTAGTTAGAAAGGAACAACAAAGCTGAGAAAGCAGGTGCGATGGCAGATACATAGGTGGAAAGAAAGGGAAGGTTATACAGGGGAGGGGAGAGAGCTAGAGTCCAGTGGTTCGTAGATGAGTATTGACTTTGCATTTAAATTTCTGGAGGTTGTAGCCGTCAGGAAAGCAAGAATACGGGAGCGAGTTCCACAGGCGGGAAGTGTGAGAGAAGAAGCTGCAGGAGCAGAATTGTCATCTGGATTTGGCTAACCTGACTGTGAATGGGTGGGACCCAGTTGCCAGTCTGGTTGCACGAGTAAACACCTGTTGAGGAGGCATCAGTGACTTAAGCTCATCCGAGCAGAAGCCATGAAAGTATTTATAGAAGAGACAAAGGGAGGCCACATTTCGACGATGGGGAAGTGGCTGCAGTCGAGTCGCCAGATCAGTACCTATCACATTACAGACTCTCCTTTGGAGCTTGTCAAGAACACTGAGGAGAATGGCAGGGGCACCTGACCATAAATGGCAGCAGTACTCCATGCACGGACAGATGGTTGACTTGTATATATGCAGGATGGATTCAGGTGGAAAAAACATCCTGGATCGACATAGTGACCCAACCTTCTTAGCAGTAGATTTTGCTATGGATTCAATATAGTGGTTCCATTTGAGGTCTGAGGACAGGGTAAGTCCGAGGAGGCGTAGTGTATTACTCTCAGGGAGAATCACTTGGTCCATGCTTATGGGAGGCAGAAGAGGTTGCCTGTAATGGTTGACAGACAACAGCTTGGTCAACTTCATGCTTTACAAAAATGTACCTACTGTTTAAATAAGATATCTGAAGAAAATAAAATTCTTTCTATTTCCATAGAAAATAGAGCTTGGACTTTGAACCATAAAAAAAATTGTTTCTGCATTAAATGACCTACAGAGGTTTTGATGTGCTAGAAAAAATAAACAATCAATCATTTTAAGACTTGTCAGTGAGAACTTATTGTAATATGAGAAATAATACTGAGAATTCAGGTCATTTACTGATGGAAATAAAGTAACTTTAGTGCATATCACATTCAGTTCTTATAAGCTGCTTAGATTTTTAGAAGCTTGTCTAATGTTTACTGGGCACATGATCCGAAATGAAGACTGAGTCTTGCCTAAAACTGTTGATTAAATGGGATTGATAAACCTGTTGTAGGATTGTGAATGATACAATGTCTTATTCTGAGTTTTTTTATTTTTTTTTGCAATTATAACATTCTTACATGAAAACATAATATATGGACATGCAAGACACAGCATTTATTAAACGGTTAATTTTTTAAAGTACTTACATTATTCGGACTATTGTCCTCATCTTTGTTGCCATTTGTACGATGTTTCAGCCGTTATACGCCCTGACCTTCTTCAGGTGCTAGGACATATGACATTTGAAATTCCTAGCACCTGAAAAAGGCTGGAGCGTACAATGGCCAAAACATCATACAAATGGCAACAAAGATGAGGACAATAGTCCCAATTACAGTATTTACATTATTTGGACTATTGTCCTCATCTTTGTTACCATTTGTATGACGTTTCGGACATTGTATGCTCCAACCTTCTTCAGATGCTAGGAAATATAACATTCAAAATTCCTAGCATCTGAAGAAGGCCGGAGTGTACAATGGCTGAAACGTCATACAAATGGCAACAAAGGTGAGGACAATAGTCCAAATAATGTAAATACTACCTCATCTCAGAAATATAGACAATTATTAATTTTTCCTTTATTTTATGATTAAACATACATAATGCATTCATTTTATTCACAGAACATACACACACACACACATACACATACACACACATACATACACATACACACACACACACACATATATATGTTTAGCACCAAGTTTTTTTCAGTGGTTTTACTAATAAAATGTATTTTGACAAGCAGATATTTTATTGTAAAGTGCTTGATATCAAGATGAGGATAGAGCGTTGATAATCGCAAAGAATTTGTCACTTAACCAAGCAGGTTCATGCTGACTTAGAAATTTCGAAGTCACTGCAAGCTCTGACAAGTGTGGACATCATAAGGGTGTCTCCATAAAACCTGGAAGTCATCATGAACCTGTTCACTTAAGTGACAAACTTTGTGCTTTTTATATATATATATATATATATATATATATATATATATATATAAAATGCTCTCATTATGATTGAGCTCTCTGGAGAAGAAAATTCTAAAAACAGTTTCCACTTCTGCGATATATGCATTACTTTTCAGAAATGAATTGAGTTCTTTTGGTGACTGGCACATGTATGCACTGCTTATATACAACACGTTAAAATTTTCCTTCTCTGATTCCATGTGCCTATGGCTTGGTGAATAGCAACACCAACTGACACCAAATCGGTTGAGTTTTAATCCTGGCCACAAGCAAGTGGATGTGTCTAGCCACACTGATGAGCTGTGATACAGTGAAATAGGCTTGTATGTAGATGACTAATAAATATATATATATATATATATGTGTGTGTGTGTGTGCAAAGAAATGGTTTTTAGGCTTATCTCTATAACAATACATCTTTTTCGTGAGTTAATTCATGAAAATATATCTTTCTAGTTTAACAAATAATGCTGAGAGTGTGTGTCTTTGTATTTTCATGGCAAAGTTCTTTCTAGTGTATTTAAGGAATTCTCTTTGTGTGCGTTGTGGTCCAGTGGATATCGACTTGGAATGAGAAATCGGAGAGCCGAGTTCGAATTCCAGTTGAATTTGTCGCAATCACATCCACGTAAATACCCTTGGGAAAGGTATTAATCCATCTCTTCCCTCCAGCTATGGGTCAAATAACAGGACAGATTGGATTCTGTAGCCTTGGTTAGCAACCAGTCTACCGCAGAAAGCAATGGTAACCTACTGCAGGAAAATCTTCTGCCCAGTCAGTCATGTCTCTTTTGAGACACGATCGCCCAAGCATGTATCACGTATGGCACTTAACTGACTGCCTATAACCTAACAAAGCAGGGGACACAACTCCTGTTTCTTATTTATGAATTACTACAAACATGTACAGTACTAATAATCATGTTGCAGGGAATGCATAAAAAAATAAATATTAAGAATAATTACTAATAACCGAAATAAGATAACCATAGCTACTTACTGTGCCAGTTCTACCTTCAGTAAGTAGTTGTATTCAAAGTAATAACGGTAGATAATATAGTAATGATAATTCACTTGTGATCTGATTGTTCAGCCTGGTCTGAGGTGTACTTGTCAAAATAATGTCAGGTTGTCATTCGCAAACCCATCCATTGATTCCAAAGTTTCACTGTAATTATTTTTTCTTTTGAAACACATTTAAATCTTGGAGATTAATAGCAGATTAAGAGTGCATTAGAAATTAGCTGCTACAGAACCGACCTCGGCATCTTCCATGTAGACGACATCTCAAATGTCACAGTGCAAGATAGCATTAAACAAGCAATGAATGGTCAATTAGATGACCTCATAACTGTGGTCAAGAAGCGAAAGTTGCAATAGTAATAATAGGGATACAATTTCATAAGTGCCAATAATCTTTCCACTCCAGGCAAAAGAGTGGGCGGGGGACCAGAGGGAAAAAGAGGCTGACAACATCAGTGATTGAACAGCATTATTTATTTATGCATGACTTAACCAATTCACACTAGGATCATTGCAGGATTTTTAAAAAGTATCATGAATGTGTGTGCACACACAAATACACACATCCCTCAGTCTCAAGAGACAAAATCTACTAGGCTGGTTAGTTAATCCATGTTGTGGACACTTTTTCCAGGATATTTTTATGTTTTATCAACATCCACAGAGGCATCCTATGACTTATACTGTAAACTATGCTGAATAGACCTTAAAACTATTTTTTATCATATCTAAATATGATAAAAATATTTAACAAGTTGCATGTAATAAACAGGTATATAAATCTACCATGCCCCGTGCATTGAATACTGCTGCCATATCTGGTTGGGTGCTCCTGCTCTCGACCTAGGTGTCCTTGACAAAATCAAACGGATAATCTGTAATGTGATCGATCCTGATTTGGCATCTCAGACACAATCACTTTCTCACCATCACAATGTGGCTTCCCTTTGTCTCTTCAAATACTCTCATGGCTTCTGCTCCGATGAACTTAGCTCACTGGTGCCTCTTATATATGAATTTACTCGGGCCACAAGATTAGCAAGTAGGTCCCTTTGACTGTGAAACCAATAAAATGTAAATGCAAATTTTACACCATCAGCTTCTTTTCTCGCACTTCCTGCCTGTGGAATTCCCTTCCATTTACTTGCTTCCCTGACAGCTACAATCTCTAAGAATTTAAATGTAAAGTCAATAGTCATCTCCTATCTCACTAACCTGCATCCTCTATCTCATGCTCCTTTCTCTGTCCACTCCACTCTCATCAGTATTCTCATTTTTCTCTTACCCACTTCCTGACACCCCCTAACCTGTCACTCTTTCTTATAACTTTCCTCCTATGTAACCCCCTGCAAAACAGTGGTAGTAAAACGCCTTGCTTAGGGCGATATGATTATAAAAAGAAAATTCTATACTATTACAATGTGGATATAAAGTGGGGGATCAATTCTACAATATATATATATATATATATAAACAGAACCCTCAGTTTATAGCCACATTCATCCTTCTCTTATCCACTTTCTGACATCCCCTATAACCTGTCATTCTTTCTCATAACTTTCCTCCTATGTAACCCCCTGCAAAACAGTGGCAGTAAAATACCTTGCTTGGAGGCGATATGATTATTAAAAAAAAAAAATAGAATATTACTCTTTGTTGCCATAGTCACAATATTTCAGCTGTTGTATAATACTCTGACCTTGTTCAGGTGACTGGAATTTTTAACTGAATCCTTATTTCATTTACTTGAGTAGATTGTTCTCATTCCATCAGTTATGGCACTTCCAAATATCAGTTATCTCCAGTGAATGAAATAAAGGGTTCAATTCAAAATTACACTCACCTCAAGAATGTCGGAATGTACAACAGGTGAAATGATAGGAACAACTGTCAAAACAGTCTAAATGTAAATAATTACTTAATCTCAGAAATATAGAAAAACTAGCAGCATAGCCCGGCGTTGCTCGGGTGTCATGAAAGCTTTAAAACTAATCCATGGTCCTGGAGCTCAGACTCAGCCTAAAGAATATTTTTGTGAAGTTTGGTGCTTATAGTACAAGTGTGTAAATTTTCAAGAAAATCGGTTCAGCCATTTTGGAGTCTATAGGGAATGGACAGACATACACACACAAAGTTCCATTTATAAATGTTTAGATATGACCCTCTTGTCTATTTAAATGGTTTATTGCATGCAGCATGTTAAATATTAAATGTCCCTATATTCAATCTAAAATCTTTATTGGCCTTGATCCAAGACAGTGTGCTGTTATAGTAATATCCAAAATTGAATAATTAAAAAAGTTTGTTTTAATAGATCAGAAGCATCTAAAAAGAGAATCAAAAACAGCAGGTCCCAGAGGAAATCTTCCAAATAAAAAATCCAAAAATAAGATTACAAATTTTGCGCACATCATAGAATATACATCAAAAGGTAGGAAAGAGAATTTTCAACCAATGGCTGTTGGCTTGAGATAAATCAAATGATTAAAGATGAAAAGATTCCCTACTAACAAAAGAGACATGCCAGCTTCCCTAAATCAATATCCATGGATAAGTCTCTTTTTGCTGTAAACGGTAACATTTATTGATATGTTCTCTCTAACATGCACACAGCCATTTCTGGGAAATTTTAAAATCACATTTGGCTCTGTAAAATACATTCAGAAAAATCAATTTACACTTTTTAAAGACAAATATTGTCAAAAAAAAAAAAAAATTAGTTTTAAATTTTCCCACATATATCAAACCTTTCTTTACAGTATGATGATATTCAGAACATAGAAGGTTGCCATATTCATGAAATTTTGGTCGTTGTATGTTTTAATATTTTTTAGGTGATTGGAATTTTGAACTGAGCCTACTAGGGCTAAAATGTTCTAAACATAGCAATAAAGATGAGGACAACAGTCCGAATAATGTAAATACTACCCCATCTAATTGGAGTAGATAGACTAAACTATCGCCCGGTTCACACTCCACCCATGTCTATTGAACAGGTGAAGAGGCTCATCCCTTATTCCCTGTTTAAGATGTGGTTTCCGGTTATCTCTTTTCCAATCTTTTCATTCTTATGTAGCCCCCTGCACATCAGTGGCATTACCGCCTTGCTCAGGGTGATATGATTAAAAAAAAAAAAAATCTCAGAAGTATAGATAAAGTAGCAGTATAGCCTGGTATTGCTTGGGTGTAATGAAAACTTTAAAACTAATCCATGGTCCTGGAGCTCAGACTCTTTGGATGTTGGCATGAAAGACTAAAAAGCAATAGTTGTTTTTAGTTAAAGCGAAACCGTAGACTGAAAGAAAAATGAATGGATGTAAGTTAAATTTTGATTTCCTTGTATCGATATCAAATTTTCTGCACTATTGTAAAAACTGCAACCTTGAAACTTCTGAATATCGTTTCTTATGTCTTTGTCTATGAGTGTATCAAATTTGGTTAAAATTGGACCACTACTTTTATAATCCCATTTTTTTCAATTTTCGATGTATATCGGGGGTACCTTGACACAAAACCTAGGTAAGAACACTTGCAGATGCTTATAGTACAGCCGTGTAAATTTTCAAGAAAATCGGTTCAGCCATTTCGGAGTCTATAGGTAACAGATACACACACACACAAAGTTCCATTTATAAATAAGTTTAGACAAAGGATTTGGTTCAAAATTCCTAGCATCTGAAGAAAGCCGGGCGTACAACAACTGAAACATCCTAAACATGGCAATAAAAATGAGGACAACAGTCTGAACAGTGTAAATAATGTAAATGCTATCTCGTCTCAGAAGTATAGACAAATACTTGTACGCATAATTGAAAAAAAATTTTTTAAAAATAATCCTCTGTCCATGTGGATTTTTACACATGAGGAAGACCAATAAATTGCATCAGCCAAAATACTTAGTTAAAATCATAAATATTGATAGAAAGCTAGAATTGACCAGCTGATAGATTAATAATGATTCATTTTAAGATTACATAATCTACCTGATACAGATTGTTAACTATTCTAACTCTTGTGGTCCTACCAAGAATTGAACTCACCATCCTTGACTAACAAATTTCTGAAGATATTAGCTAACCCACTTCTCTGCTTAAAGGATTTATTTTATGCAGTATCATGTCTCCCTTCCTGCCAAAGTGGATTTAACCTTTAAGCATTAAGTTTATTGAAATTTCTTCTCTCTGAACATTTTTCTATTTGTCTGAATTTTGTTACTCAATTTATTGAACATGATTGTTTTTCACAGATGATGCTGTGAATAAACATTGAAATATAAATTGTTTCCTTTGTTAATCATATATTAAGAACTGGCACTTTGACATGATGTAATGTTCAGCAAGTTTGTCTCTCTAGATCAATTACAACTGAACAGTAAGGTCAATCCTCACTTGGAGCTCCACACTTTCAGCCAGCCTTTGAGATTTCACTTGCCCAATCAACTCAGTCAATTAAAACTTAATTGGGCGATTAAAGTTTATTGCTTTACTTGCCTGCAGTCAATTAAAAATCTGGCAATGAAACGTGTCCCTTCAAATATAGAAAAAAGAAATCTGATTACTTTTGCAACCAAAAGTATGCCATTGAAGATTCTCAAGTTACTTAGAATGACTTACAACGATGTTATTGAACTCTTTGGTCTTATACATGGCACCTGATTTACATCGAAATGTGTGGTTAAACAAGAGTGACATCCCGCAATCATCAAAGCAAGATCTGACACATGAAATTTAGATTGACAAGCTCCTGTGTCACTTTTATCATCCTGGTCAATGTAAACAATCTTTTATAAATGCTTCCAGAATGGAGCCAACATGTCTCTGTTGCTCAGATTATAGATGCTCACAGATTTTAGAAACTCATTTGGAAAAATATTATCCTTGACTTAACATATATATTTTCTCCCTGCTTATGAAAAGTAAAAATGGACACACTGAAAACAAATTATACAAGTAAGTAATTTTTTTATCGGAAATCGTTGAGAAAATCAGATTTCTTATTTTTTATCATCTATGAGCTGGAGGTTGTAGTCAAACAGAAGAAATAAACTGAATTTATGTACCGCCACTCAATTGCCAAAAAGAAAACCAGCATATCATGATGTTAAAAAAGTTTTATCAAAATATTTACGCTATTAAGAGGAAAGATCAAATTTTGTTATAATTTTAAAAAAAATTTTAAATCCTTTCTAACATGTTCGAAATTTTAATTAAAATTTAATTTTTGTTTTCCATCAGCAATTCACACTGTTTATGTAAGGCGACTATTAAGAAAATGGAGTCGGTCGAGTAAAAAGATTTGGGGGTGAGTAAATCTTCCCTCACTCTCAACTGCCAGTTGAGTGATTTCTTTTTCAAATCTCAAAGGCTGTTTCCAGCCATGTGTCACATTTAAGCTACTCTTAGAAAATCACCATATATTGATTAAATATGCTATTTTTAATATGAATTGTCTTTATCAATAGGTATATATGAAAACCTTAATCACCTTTCGAAGCTGTTGAGGAGGGAAAATAAAGTTCCTGAGTCATCAGTAATGATAATCTATCATTCTACATATTGACATTTTAATCTCTTGTGTGGGCGGATGATAGCTTTGAGAATCTTTTGATAGGTAGGTGTGAACAAATAGCTCCAAAAAATATCTATATCTGTCTATTTAACTGCCTTGTCATTATTTTTTTTATTTTTTAAACTCATCTTTTCTCACTATCTGTGTTCTTGTATATATATTTTTTACTCATTTTAGTTTATTAAAGAGTTGGGATGTGCCTTGTGGTGCAGTGGATAGCGACTCAGAACGACAAATCGGGGAGCCGAGTTCAAATTCCAGTTGAATTCTTCGCATTCACTTACGCACAAATACCCTTGGGAAACGTATTAATCTGTCTCTTCCCTCCAGTTATGGGTTAAATGATAGAACAGATTGGGTTCTATAGCCTCGGCTGACAACCAGTCTGCCGCAGAAAACAATGGCAACCTACTGCGGGATAATCTTCTGCCCAGTCAGTCATGTCTCTTTCGAGACATATCGCCCAAAGTGTGTATCACGTATGGCACTTAACTGACTGAATGAAGATAATAGTTGGAAACATAAATAAAGCTTCTACTGGGCAAAAAGTGGGGGATCATTTTTCTATTGTTATTAAGTAATAAACTGATCCCCCACTAATTACTACTTAATACAATTCGGCTCTTCTACCTTCAGCTATAGTTTAAAGAGCAGGTTAGAAAATCTTCTGCCTAGTCAGTCATGTCTCTTTTGTGACATGATCGCCAAAGCGTGTATCACGTATGGCACTTAACTGACTGTTAAAGAGTTGAGATAATTTAGTGTTGTGTGGTGCATATTTGTTAGTAGCTTAATGAATAAAAATCTCACGTGGTATTCTACCTTTGGTAGAGGCTTGCTGACTGATGAATTAAAAAAAAAGACATGTCCTTCTGCAAAGTGGCTACATCGGAAGATCAAGAAACAATGAGGATATTATTATCAATACCCTTTGAGCTGCAAGGAGGTACTTTAGGCCTAGTGTGTGGGTTTTTCTGCCACTCAAAGTTGTCCACCAAAGTCAAATTCACATGGATGGCCTTGTCAAATGCTATCTGATTCACAACTAATCTATCCCATTGCCAAAAGTCTGGGGAAGGGGAATAGGGAGAGACAATATACACAATAGTCAAATGTAAGCAGATGCCAATAAGTATATAAGTATTTATTTTTTTAAATTGTTTTTTAAAATGGTCAAACATATCAGTTATCTCCTTTTCATAATGTTTACTAATAGTAACTGATACCACCAGAGGTAAAGTTGTAACAGGAAATGCTTGTTGCGTTCAGGTAGAAAACTCGTCTTCTGGGATTATCTTTCTTGTAACAATTATTCTGAAGTCAAATATGAGTGACCCAAAACAATATGAAACAAATGGCAATGCATATATTAACAAAAAAATTGCAATAAAGTAAGAAAGTATTTAAAGATGTGTGTGAGAGCGAGTGCAAAATACCAAGACAGAAAAGAACCATGAAAATGAATGTACTCCAATGGGGAGGACACTTTTCTTCCCTATGTGTGACTATATGTTATAGCCAGTTGTAAAAGAATATACGCTTTTTCATAAGCTTAAGTCTCCTCTAATTTTTTTTTGTTTTTCTTTTATTTATTTATTTTATTTTATTTATTTATTTATTTTATTTATTTATTTATTTATGTTTTTTGTTTTTTCTTAGTAAAGTCAAGTAGAAGTAAGATAAGTTTTCCAGGTGTCCAAGCACACCTTTGATTTTGAACAGTTCAGGAAACAGTAAAATGTTTTGCAATCTTCCATCATTAACACATGACTTGCTCAGTATAAATGGATGTTGTGGTGTACATCTTCCATCCTTATGACTTTCTGTAATCTAAATGAGGTGCATTGTGGTGTCATGGATATCTGCTTGAAATGAGAAACCAGAGATCCAAGTTTGAATTCCAGTTGAGTTTTACATTCACTTATGTGCAAATACCCTTGGGAAAGGTATGAATCCGTCTCTTCTCTCCCCAGCTATAGGTTGAATAGCAGGACAGACTGGGTTCTATAACGTTTGTTGGCAACCAGTCTATTACAGAAAGAAACTGCAACTTAGCGTGGGGAAAATCTTCTGATTAGTCAGTCATGAATTGTAAGAGACATGATTGCCCAAGGGTGCATCACATGTGACACTTAACTGAAAGTTATTTAGGCAAGGAAGATGTGGTGAGACATAATTGCTCAATTGTATATGGCACTTAACCTACTGAATCTAAATGGTTGTGCGTGTGTATGAGAAACAAGCGTTTGCTGAAATATTCATAGACTGATCTAATCTAAACTTATTTATAAATGGAACTTTGTGTCTGTGTATCCGTTACCTATAGACTCCGAAATGGCTGAACCGATTTTCTTGAAAATTTACAGAGTTGTACTATAAGCGTCTGCGAGTGTTCTTAGCTAGGTTTTGTGTCGAGGTACCCCCGATAAATATCGATATTCAGAAGTTTCAAGGTTGCAGTTCTTACAATAGTGCAGAAAATCAATAATATATATATTATTTAAATTGATACCAGGAAATCAAAATTTGACTTACATCTATTCATTTTTCTTTCAGTCTATGGTTTCGCTTTAACTGGAAACAACTATCGCTTTTTAGTCTTTCGTGCCAATGTCCAAAGAGTCTGAGCTCCAGGACCATGGATTAGTTTTAAAGCTTTCATTACACCCGAGCAATGCCGGGCTATACTGCTAGTATATATATATATATATATATATATATATATATATTAGATTGGTAAATTTTATTATTTCAAATATTCTTTAGACTGAGTCTGAGCTCCAGGACCATGGATTAGTTTTAAAGCTTTTATTACACCCTAGCAACGACAGGCTATACTGCAAGTAGTAATATAGAAATAAGTAAGTCTGAATGTATTATTACACTGCTTGACTAGTAGCTGTTATTAACTGCTGTACTTGACTGTCTTGTAACTGCTTTCGTTGACTGCAGCATTCAGTCACCTTCCCACTTAAGGCAAAATGTGGCACAAAGCCTTTTTAATGTGGGTCCTCCGGGCCATATAGCCCGGCCAAAACTTCTGTCTAATTTTTTCCAGTCGTGACTCTACCCTTTGGCAGAGCACGACTGGGTTAATGCTCTCTGACCAAAGGCAGAGAGCTGACAGTGCTAAGGCTGTCAACTGGGCATTGACTGTGCTCTGGAAGTCATGCAGATAATTCATATATAGCCAGAGGAAGAGTCCATTTCTTGTAGAAGGATACCATAACCCACTGCTCTGTGGGACCAACTGCCAAAATGTTGTTTTCTTGATCATTACACTATTAACCTCTTTAAGTATAGGTTTAACTGTTGTCTTCCCCACATATTCACATAAACTCTGCTTCTTATTCTATAACCCAGCTGCCTTGAGTGGCTCCTGGGCCTTGTACAGGGTGAACCTCACTGGGTGGGGGACAGTTTTAAAATGAAAAGTAATTTTTGAAAAAATAAATTTGGAAATGTTTAAGTCTGAAACTAATTTGCTGGCTATAAGAATTAAAATAAGTGAAATTTATGGATATTGAATTCTGTTGAATACAAATGTGCAATTTTAAAAATCACTTTTATCTGAAGTGCGTGTGTGTGTATGTGTGATGAGGTGATGTTAGACAAATTTTCAGTGTACTTGCCAAATCCTTCTTCACAGTGGAAGGAGGGATCAAGGTTTTCTATTTGCATGTATTTAAAAGTTGCATCCCCAATATTTCTTCAAAATCCCACAGGAAGAGGAACACAATTTATGTTGAAGACAATAGAAAATCTGAAGTTATGTCAATGATTATCAGTACCATTATTCATTGTCTTTATGGAATAAAACATAACTCTCTCTATCTCCCCCCCCCCACTCTATATCTTCCTTCTTTCTCTTCCTCTCTTTCCCTCTATCTCTTCCTCTCTTTCCCTCTATCTCTTCCTCTCTTTCCCTCTATCTCTTCCTCTCTTTCCCTCTATCTCTTCCTCTCTTTCCCTCTATCTCTCTCTCCTCTCTTTCCCTCTATCTCTCTCTTCCTCTCTTTCCCTCTATCTCTCTCTTCCTCTCTTTCCCTCTATCTCTCTCTTCCTCTCTTTCCCTCTATCTCTCTCTTCCTCTCTTTCCCTCTATCTCTCTCTCTCTCTCTTCCTCTCTTTCCCTCTTCTCTCTCTTCCTCTCTTTCCCTCTATCTCTCTCTTCCTCTCTTTCCCTCTATCTCTCTCTTCCTCTCTTTCCCTCTATCTCTCTCTCTTCCTCTCTTTCCCTCTATCTCTCTCTTCCTCTCTTTCCCTCTATCTCTCTCTTCCTCTCTTTCCCTCTATCTCTCTCTTCCTCTCTTTCCCTCTATCTCTCTCTTCCTCTCTTTCCCTCTATCTCTCTCTTCCTCTCTTTCCCTCTATCTCTCTCTTCCTCTCTTTCCCTCTATCTCTCTCTTCCTCTCTTTCCCTCTATCTCTCTCTTCCTCTCTTTCCCTCTATCTCTCTCTTCCTCTCTTTCCCTCTATCTCTCTCTTTCCTCTCTCCCTCTCTCTCTCTCCTCTCTTTCCCTCTATCTCTCTCTTCCTCTCTTTCCCTCTATCTCTCTCTTCCTCTCTTTCCCTCTATCTCTCTCTTCCTCTCTTTCCCTCTATCTCTCTCTTCCTCTCTTTCCCTCTATCTCTCTCTTCCTCTCTTTCCCTCTATCTCTCTCTTCCTCTCTTTCCCTCTATCTCTCTCTTCCTCTCTTTCCCTCTTCTCTCTTCCTCTCTTTCCCTCTATCTCTCATACACATAAGATATCGTTATGCTATATTTATGGGTAAACATACTCAGTGTCAGGGATAGAAAATGGGTAAATGAAAAAAATGAATACTGACGGCAATACTGATTGGCGACAGTCTGTTTCATGCTTGAATTCAATCTTCAAGCCGTCAAGCATGAAACAAACTGTTGCCTCAATTTTCAGTTATGAAAAAAAAGGATTTTGTGAGATACATGTTGCCAACGAATGTTTGTGAATTTCACATTAACTTTAAAGTGTAACCTTCATAAAATGATGTGCAAGTTATTTTCTGGGTGCAGCTCAGATGTGGCACCAGGCCGATAGTATGTGGTACCCAGTGAGGATTGAACTCATTACTCAATTGTAATGATTCAAGCAAGACAAGCTTGCTAACCATTACACTATATCACACAAGTTGACCTATAAGTAAATTTTTTTTTTTTTTTTTTTTTAAACTTAAAATATGGTATGTTAGATTTACTAGTAAAGACAAAATTTAGAAATCTACTAGCTTTCCATTTCGGGATTGGAAAGAAAGCCTCTAACACATTTCTACATTTTATTAGCAAGTTTTTAAAAAAAATAAAAATTCACTTGCATTTCTCTTGATAGTTAAATTCTATGCTAACAATTTATTTTCTCGCACTTCTCACTTGTGGAACTCCCTTTCAGCTCTATGCTTTCCAGTCAACATTAATCTGTAAAAATTTAAATGCAGTGGCAATTGCTATCAGCTATCCACCTGATGACTATTTTCTCTTCCCATTCATTATTAATGTTTCTCTTCCTAATTCTTCTACACTTTGTAATCCCATGTGTCTTAGTGGCTTTACTTTCTTGCATGGGGTGATACGGATTTAAAAAGAAATTAAATTGCTCTCTACTGTTCTCCTGATTATTCTTTCTTCTTCCCATTCATTATTAATGTTTCTCTTCCTAATTCTTCCATCCTTTGTAATCCCATGCGTCTTCGTGGCTTTACTGCCTTGCATATGGTGATACGGATTTAAAAAGAAATTAAATTGCTCTCTACTGTTCTCCTGATTATTCTTTCTTCTTCCCATTCATTATTAATGTTTCCGTTCCTAATTCTTCCACACTTTGTAATCCCATGCGTCTTAGTGGCTTTACTGCCTTGCATATGGTGATACGGATTTAAAAAGAAATTAAATTGCTCTCTACTGTTCTCCTGATTATTCTTTCTTCTTCCCATTCATTATTAATGTTTCCGTTCCTAATTCTTCCACACTTTGTAATCCCATGCGTCTTAGTGGCTTTACTGCCTTGCATATGGTGATATGGGTTTAAAAAGAAATTAAATTGCTCTCTACTGTTCTCCTGATTATTCTTTCTTCTTCCCATTCATTATTAATGTTTCCGTTCCTAATTCTTCCACACTTTGTAATCCCATGCGTCTTAGTGGCTTTACTGCCTTGCATATGGTGATACGGATTTAAAAAGAAATTAAATTGCTCTCTACTGTTCTCCTGATTATTCTTTCTTCTTCCCATTCATTATTAATGTTTCCGTTCCTAATTCTTCCACACTTTGTAATCCCATGCGTCTTAGTGGCTTTACTGCCTTGCATATGGTGATACGGATTTAAAAAGAAATTAAATTGCTCTCTACTGTTCTCCTGATTATTCTTTCTTCTTCCCATTCATTATTAATGTTTCCCTTCCTAATTCTTCCACACAGTAATCCCTTGTTTTAGTGGCTTTACTTCCCTGCATGGGGTGAAATCAATTTAGAAATTTTTTTTTTTTTTTTTGTAAATTCTTAAATTTAAATTTTTAAACAACATTTTGGTAAACGTGTCTACGACAGGTATTACTAAGTTCAAACACATAGTTAACTCATCAACCACTTGAAATGGTCATAAAAAGTGTTGGGGTAATTTTTTTTGTCATTGTTAAATAAACTGAATCTTTTCAAGTAGTGAATTTTATATACAGTTTATCTTTATCTCTCTTTCTGTATGTGTGTGTATATGTATACAAACACACTCTGTTTGTTTGAAGATTATTTTTAATCAGTACTCATATTTAAGTAGATATTCTGTTTTTAATTAAACAGTATATTTTATATATATTTCTATCAGCCTGATTATTTACTTTGTAACAAAAATGTGTGTCATTCAACAGGATTTGAACCTTCGACCCCCTGACAACATAGTGGAAGCCACTGATTGCTCTAGTATGTCTTAAACTGCTCAACCACGAATGATTCCACACTCTAATCAAAGTTAAATCAAGCCTTATTAACACAACTTTCGATTTTTTTGTAAATAACTATCTCTGCTCTGAAAATGTATGATAATGGAAATAAATGTAAACACATTTTCATTACAAAATCTCTTGGAAATAATCAGGTTGGTAGACATATATAAAAAATATACTATTTAATTAAAAACAGAATATTTACTCAAATATGAGTACTGATTAAAAATAATGTTCAAATTGAGTGTCTGGTGTTAATTCCATTTTGTTAAATCTCTGGAACTGTTTTCTGGGCTGAATATTTTTGCAATAGTGTTTGAATTAAAGATTTCAAATTCTATAATTTTCCTTTTTTGTACCAAGGGTCACATTTTTGGTTAATATAAAAAAGATGTGAAAAAATATGCACACTTTTTTGGTAGGCACTTCCATTGTCAGGGTTTGCTTAGAGAAACAGGTCTTTCAGGCCTTAAGTTGCTTAGTTGCAATGAATTATTTCTATATACAGTACTGTGCAAAAGTATTAGGACAAGAAGTATTTTATCTTTTATGAGGCATATTGACAGAAAATAAACAATTTAATTAAAGTAATTTTATTTGATTTACTCAACAAATGCTTTAACAATAAAAAAATACTTGTTACAAAATAAATTTAATATTTAGTATAATAGCCTTTGGCTTTGATCACAGCCTTCATTCTGTCAGGCATTGACATCACAAGCTTCTTCAATGCATCTAATGGAATCTCCTGCCAAGCAGCTTGTATTTTTTCCCAAAGTGTGTCTTGCGAAGAAACATTAGATTTATCAATTTCTTTTATTCAAAATATCACATAGATGTTCAATAGGATTGAGATCAGGGTTTTGTGGGGGCCAATTCAACTTATGAAGACTTCCTTCCTCTTCCTTTTTAGTTAAATAATTCTTACAAAGGTTTGGCTTTTCACCCTGTATTTGAATTTCAGTGAGGTTTTTAGGGAAATCACCCCTGTCCTTAGACTTTTCTACACTATTGGTAGTGTGCAAATGTGTTAGGACAGGTGATTTTTAACTGTATTTTGAGGTCTCATAAAAGATAAAATAGTTATTGTCCTAATACTTTTGAACAGTAGTGTATATATAATTTTCTCTTTATTAAAAATTAATTTACATTGTGACATGACAATTTACATTACGCTCTACAATTTGTTGTATTTAGTGTTTTTTAACAAGTAAATGCCAACGAACTCTGGATTCTAAACATAAATATATATAAAAATCTAAATAAAAAGTATGAACCTCTTCTCCCACAAGCTGAGAGTTAATTATTAGGATTTGTATTAATAAATCCTTCTCTTCACAAATTCTTACATTCTGAAAATAATTTCTGGCCCTGAATTACCTACAAAAGATTGGTTGGATGATTTTTTTTTTTTTCTAATCTACCAATCTGACTGGTTTGATTGTTTTTTTTTTTCGTTTTTTTTTTCAATCAATTTTTTAACAATGTATTTTGGCATAATTTATGAGTATATAAGTCCGTCTAAGTGTAGGCTATGAATTTCTTATCTAATGATGTGCATAGATCGACAAGAATAGATTCAAAAGAAAAGACAATCCCAAGCCATCAAACCCACTTTTGTCTCCTCACATTCCATCGCCTGAAAATCTCTCCTCAACTCTCTCTGATCCTCAATAAATATAATATGCACGTTTCTTTTGCTTAGACATAGTTGTGGGTAACCTTTTCATTGTGTATTTCTCCCCTGCTACTGTTCTGTTTCTTGGGTGTGTCCCTGAATGCTAAAATCTCTGTTAATCTGCTTGTAAAAATAGGATAGATTCATGGTCAGCCTTGTTCTGCACCTAATGACAAGGTTTTAATCAGGTATGGTTGTTGCCTTGTTATATTTTTAAGGTGCTAATTGTCAGGTCAGCTTAAAACAAAAATAAGTTCGGTTTGTCTGCCTCCTTATCATTTAATATGCCTTTAGGATAAAACTATTTAGGAATTGTCATCAGAATTTCTTCTCATCCTCCTCCTGATTATCTTCATCTTAATTATTTACAGATTAGGTAAGTTCAAAGAGGATGGTCAGTTTCATGGAAATTTCTATTAATGGCTCCTTTCCTCTCTCCTCCCTCTCTCTCTCATTCTCCTCTTGCCTCTCTCTCTCCTCTCTCTCTCTCTCTCTCTCTCTCTCTCTCTCACTCAGCTCTCTCCTCTCTCACTCAGCTCTCTCTCTCTCACTCAGCTCTCTCCTCTCTCACTCCAGCTCTCTCCTCTCTCACTCTCTCTCACTCCCTCTCTCTCTCTCCTCTCCTCTCTCTCTCTCTCTCTCTCTCCCTCTCTCTCTCTCTCCCCTCTCTCTCCCCTCTCTCTCCTCTCTCTCTCCCTCTCTCTCCTCTCTCTCCCTCTCCCTCCCTACCTCTCCCTCCTCCCTCTCACTCACCTCTCACTCCTCTATCTTTCTCTCTCTATCTCACCTCTCTCTTTCCACATCTCTCTCTTGCTCTCTCTCTTTCCACATCTCTCTCTTGCTCTCTCTCTCTCCACATCTCTCTCTTGCTCTCTCTCTTTCCACATCTCTCTCTCTTGCTCTCTCTCTTTCCACATCTCTCTCTCTCTTGCTCTCTCTCTTTCCACATCTCTCTCTCTTGCTCTCTCTCTTTCCACATCTCTCTCTCTTGCTCTCTCTCTCTTTCCACATCTCTCTCTCTTGCTCTCTCTTTCCACATCTCTCTCTCTTGCTCTCTCTCTTTCTACATCTCTCTCTCTTGCTCTCTCTCTTTCTACATCTCTCTCTCTTGCTCTCTCTCTTTCCACATCTCTCTCTTGCTCTCTCTCTTTCCACATCTCTCTCTCTTGCTCTCTCTCTTTCCACATCTCTCTCTCTTGCTCTCTCTCTTTCCATCTCTCTCTCTTGCTCTCTCTCTTTCCACATCTCTCTCTCTTGCTCTCTCTCTTTCCCATCTCTCTCTTGCTCTCTCTCTTTCCATCTCTCTCTCTTGCTCTCTCTCTTTCCACATCTCTCTCTCTCTCTCTCTTGCTCTCTCTCTTTCCACATCCTCTCTCTCTCTCTTGCTCTCTCTCTTTCCACATCTCTCTCTCTTGCTCTCTCTCTTTCCACATCTCTCTCTTGCTCTCTCTCTTTCCACATCTCTCTCTCTTGCTCTCTCTCTTTCCACATCTCTCTCTTGCTCTCTCTCTTTCCACATCTCTCTCTTTCCACATCTCTCTCTCTTTCCACATCTCTCTCTTTCCACATCTCTCTCTTTCCACATCTCTCTCTTTCCACATCTCTCTCTTTCCACATCTCTCTTGCTCTCTCTCTTTCCCATCTCTCTTGCTCTCTCTCTCTTTCCACATCTCTCTTGCTCTCTCTCTCTTTCCACATCTCTCTTGCTCTCTCTCTCTTTCCACATCTCTCTTCTCTCTCTCTCTTTCCACATCTCTCTTGCTCTCTCTCTCTTTCCACATCTCTCTTGCTCTCTCTCTCTTTCCACATCTCTCTCTCTCTCTTTCCACATCTCTCTCTCTCTCTTTCCACATCTCTCTCTCTCTCTCTTTCCACACATCTCTCTCTCTCTCTCTTTCCACACATCTCTCTCTCTCTCTCTTTCCACACATCTCTCTCTCTCTCTTTCCACACATCTCTCTCTCTCTTTCCACACATCTCTCTCTCTCTTTCCACACATCTCTCTCTCTCTTTCCACACATCTCTCTCTCTCTTTCCACACATCTCTCTCTCTTTCCACATCTCTCTCTCTCTCTCTTTCCACATCTCTCTCTCTCTCTTTCCACATCTCTCTCTCTCTCTCTCTTTCCACATCTCTCTCTTTCCACATCTCTCTCTCTCTTGCTCTCTCTCTTTCCACATCTCTCTCTTGCTCTCACTCTTTCCACATCTTTCTTTCTTGCTCTCTCTCTTTCCACATCTCTCTCTCTTTCCACATCTCTCTCTCTCTCTTTCCACATCTCTCTCTCTCTCTTTCCACATCTCTCTCTTTCTCTTTCCATCTCTCTCTTTCTCTTTCCACATCTCTCTCTCTCTCTTTCCACATCTCTCTCTCTCTCTTTCCACATCTCTCTCTCTCTCTTTCCACATCTCTCTCTCTCTCTTTCCACATCTCTCTCTCTCTCTCTTGCTCTCTCTCTTTCCACATCTCTCTTTCTCTTGCTCTCTCTCTCAAATGTATAGAATTCAACCATGAGCCATTTCTTGGTTGGTATGAGAGCTTTTCAACCCTTTCTCATGGATATAATTCTTAATTAAAATCTATCAATTGCTTTAAGCATTAGGTATGAAAATAGTCAGCAGATATAGAAATTGAAAGTTGCAATGATGTACATATCATAGAAAGGTTAATTGTGCCTTATTTTGCCGAAAATACTTCTGTAGTCAAACAGTGAAACATACCTGCTTAAAATATGATTTCTGACTTTCTGCTGTTGAGATTGGTGGACATATTTTCACTGTCTGAAAAAGAAATTGTTTTTTTTTTTCTGCTTAAATATGTATTCCCTCCAAAATATCACTGGGTTATTTAAATTGACTAGCCCACTCCTGGAAAAAAGATTAAACCTTCCTCAAGTCGTGCCATTCAGAATTATTTTTCTCCTAGATTGGTTGCTAACCAAGCTTATAAATCTCAGTCTAGCCTTCTGTTTAGTCCATGGCTGAGAGCATAAGGCTTTGGTTCACAAGAGCATTTATATGAAGTGAATGCACATACTCTATTTTAATTTATATTTTATAATTTTGTCCAAGCAAGGCAATAAAGCCACTAGGATGCAATAGGTTACTAAGTGTTAAAGAGTATGAGAAAAGCTACTACTAAGGAGAGAAGTCAGTAAAAAAACACAAATTAAGAAAACAGAAGATAATGATTGGCATTGAATTTTAATTTTTGAATGTCAGTTTGATTGGGAAGCAAGAAGCTGGATGAGTTCCACCAGTGAGAAAGTGCAAGGGAGAAAACTGTTAGTATAAAACTTACTTATATCTAGTTATTTCAACTGTAAAATGACCAGACCTAACTGCCAATCTGGTACTGCATTTAAATTCATAAAGTCTTGCTACCATAGTGGAAAGTTCATCAGGACAAATAGCATGAAATATTCATAGAAAAGGTATGGGTTACAGCAGTGGGAAGACAATTGAAACTAAGGTACCAGGTAAGGACCAATAACATTGCAGATTTTTCTCTGAATTTTCAAAGCAAGGGTCAATGGCAGATTTATAAATATGTAAAATAGACTCTGGTAAGAAATATTGTCTGGCATGACACAGTGAACCAACTTAGCTGCAGACAGCAAGTAATTCAGTATACTCTTTCCACTTCATGTCATTTGAACTTTGCTCAATGATTCTATTTTTTCCTGCTGTTCACTATTAATACACATGTGCCTCCACTTTATACTAACATTTATAATACAAAGGACTTCAGTTTACCAAACAATATTTGGAATGTTGAATTATATTATGTATCTTTTTCATTGAAGTTAAAGAGCATTTGTAGCATTTGAATATTTGAGATGTTATTTGTGCATCTGGACTGTTATCATTGTCCTTTGCATTCCATTCCTCATCAGACCAACCTTCATTCTTTTGTTGCACCACTGAGCCCTAACCTTTTACTGCAGACAGTATCAATCTTTTGATTGTGTTTAAGAGAGAGAGAAGAGCCTTAGGGCTTTCGTCTGGCCTTTGTAGTTTGTGTCTATATTTAGTCTTCGCATATGAGATTACAATATAATCATTTCAAGTGAGCAGGTAATGTGGTGTTGGCTCGGCTCCCATTACAAGATCACCTCAATGACTGTCTTTAAATATTTTGTTGGGTTCTGTCTGTCAGTTGCAGGATGCAATTTTGGTTAGATTTTTATCGAATTTCATATATAAGGGCATATCTTCCACATCTCTAATGAGGTCATGAAATACTTTCCAATTCAGACCAGCATACTCATTTTGGCTGTTGTAACTTTCTCATCTGTCTTACCTTCTGGTCTTTATCAAGTGTCTGTTCTACTTTGATAATACACTCAGAATTTTGAACTAAACACTTTATTTAATCCACAGGGACAAATTGTTTTCATTTCACATTTCATCCTTAGGAGATATCTTCTTTATTCATTGGAAGTAAAAGGAAAATAATCTTACCCCTATGAAATGGAATAATGGGTTAGGTTAAAAATTCTGGGAAGATGACTTCCCAGAAATTTTATGGACATTTTATCTGAAGTCAAGACTTCAATTTAAGACATGCCTTTGTGGCTAATTAATATTTCATTGATTGATTTACTTTTCTATGGCTTATCAAGAGAAAAAATTATGTGGATATAAAGTGGGGGTTCAATTCCATATCACACTCCCTATATAAACTGATCCCTCACTTTCTGGCCATGATAGTTTCATAAATTTATATTCCAGAGAATGTAAATAAATCTAATAGAAATACTCGTTTCATTGATTGATTGATTTTGTTTTCTATTGCCCATCAACTTTTGGAAGGTTATTTAAGAGGCTCATCCCTTGTTTCCTGTTTAGGATGTGGTTCCTGGCTTTCTTTTTTTTTTTTTTTTTGTTGTTCTCAATTGGAGTAGATAGACTTAACTATCGCCCGGTTCACACTCCACCCACATCTTTTGTACAGGTGAAGAGGCTCATCCCTTGTTTCCTGTTTAGGATGTGATTCCCGGCTTTCTCTTTTCCAATCATTCTACTCTTAAGTAGCCCCATGCGCATCAGTGGCATCACCGCCTTGCTTAAGGTGCTATGATTAAAAAAAAATCCCAGAAAATATGAAAAATTACAAATAAAAGAAATATGAATAGACCAGTAAACAAAACAAAAAAAAATCACCTTCCACCTTTCTTTCTTTAATGTGTAGAATCTTTTCTATTGAAATGCTTTCAGATAGCAATTTGTGAGACTCTCTTGCTACAAATAAATTGTCTGTTCTAGACAATCTCCCTATTTGTTGAAAAAATTCTAAGATGTATATGTATAGCCTTGGTGTTTACATCTGGGAAAACTGAATGGTAAGGGAATTGTCTCATGTATCCCCTGGGTGATGGTTTCATTTGCTATCTGTTTTTTGCTTTATTGCTCTCCTCCTTCTCAGGTCTAACATACTAGAAAAAATATCTGACAATACAGAACTGTTTCTCTCTCTCTCTCTCTCTCTCATATATATATATATATATATATATATATATATATATATATACACACACTAGCAGTATAGCCTGGCGTTGCTCGAGTATAATGAAACGTTTAAAACTAATCCATGGTCCTGTAACTCAGACTCTTTGGATGTTGGCACGAAAGACTAAAAAGCAATAGTTGTTTCCAGTTAAAGTGAAACCGTAGACTGAAAGAAAAATGAATGGATGTAAGTCAAATTTTGATTTGCTGGTATCGATATCAAATAAGTTTTTTTCGTTGTAAACTGAATTTTGAAGGCTAAATAAGTCCTCTGGGTAAATGATATCATGGCTGAGACTAAGAACTAAAATTATACCTACTTAAAGCCAAACCTGAAGCAAAAACTAAAATAAAAGTGTCCATGGTCACTCAAAAATAGTAATTGGTTTCTTTTGGATACAAGTAATAAAGAAAAACTAAGTTAATGTTGGCTGGATGTATATCACCGAAATTATAATAAATGAATGTGTCAGGCTGGACTCTATCTCTGTGAGGGACACTTCACTTCTGGGTGGCTGATTCAAACCAGATGTTTTGTTCTGGACATTTGTCCAGAGGAATCATAAATGTTATTTTAGCAACCACCCAGCTTTCTTTATTGGAAATATATGTTTAGTTTTTTGTATTTGACATCTTTTGAGGATACATTTATAGTCTCTTTCTCATTGGCGGGAATTGGGGAAGGGCAGGTAGTCTTCTTTTTTGCTCAGTCTTACTGAATTCTGTCGAGTTAATTCCGAGGAGGATCGAAATTTATTTTAAAACATGATTTTAAAATAAACCTTCCCTCTCTATCTTCAAATATTTTTTCTGGCAACTGCTTTAATGGGCTTCTTTCCTGGTGCGCTAACCACATGAATTTAAGCATGATAATAGATTTGCATCTGGGTTCCACCTTTTCAACATTGGAACAGTTAAATGTAACCACTACTTGTACTCCAATAGTTTCTTTTCTTGCATTTCCCGACTGTAGAGCTCCCTTCCCTGATAACAACAATCTCCAAAGATTTAAATGCAATGTCAATTGCTGTCTTTTATGTTCTTGAATCCTATTCATCTGTTATCCTTTCTTCAACACCCACTATACCTTGTCTTTTCTCTCACTGTAACCCCCTGCTCAGTAGTGTCAGGTCTGCTTTGCTTAGGGTGAAATGATTAAAAAAAAAAGCTGATAGCTACAATCTCCAAATATTTAAATGCAACATCAATTACCATCTTCTATCTTCTTGAATCCCATTCATCTTTTATCCTTTCTTCAATCCCCTCTGTACCCAGTCTTTTCTCTCACTGTAACCCTCTGCACACTAGTGGCAGTCCTACTTTGCTTGGGGTGAAATGATTAAACAAAGCTCACTGTAACTCTCTGTGCACCAGTGAAGACTATTACTACTTTATTCTTTTTTTTTTTTTTGTTTTGTTTTATTATATATATATATAATATATATTTTATTTGTACTCATAGATCATGTACTTTAATGATGCATTGTTCTGGTAGATCCCATAAGTATCACCCAGTTCTTTCTCTTACACTTCTCACTTGTGGAACTCTCTTCCGGCTTCTTACTTTCCACTCAGATTTGATCCTTAAAAGTTGAAATGCAACGTTAATCACTTTTGTTTCATCTTAATCCCTGGTCATTTGTTCTCTCATATTTTTTCTGCTTGTGTCTTGGTGACTTTATTGCCTTGCTTGAGGTGAAATGGTTAAAAAAAAAAATTACATTTTTAGCTGTGTCTTTTAATGGAACAGTAATTAACATGGATGTGCATGGGTGGTACAGTGGATATCGAGTTGGAACGATAAATTGGAGATCCCAGGTTCAAACACTTTGTCAAATTTGCTGCATTCACTTTGACACAAATAACCTTGGGAAAGGTATTACTTCATTGCTTCTCTCTCCAGCTGTGGGTTAAATAGAAATAGCAGGACAGATTGGGTTGGCAACATTATATAAAGTAATGGCAACCTACTGCAGGAAATTCCTCTGCCTGGTTCGTCATGTATCTTTCAAGACAAGATCACCCAATCATGTATGTCACTTAACTGATTTGGACCATATTGGATAATCTCAAGAAAATTGGCATGGGAAAGACTCAATAAATAACTGACTGGATTACCATTAGCATTTTGTAGCCTTTTTACTCTTTCCATTTCTGTCTTTTCAAGTTTCTTTTAAAGTCTTCTCCTTCTTTCACTCCCAGTAGCCCCTTACATCTTAGTGACATTATCACCTTATTAGACGGAATTGATTTTTTTAAAAAAATTAACTATGTGAGGTGGAGGGTAAAGTCTTTTATTTTTATTTTTTATTTGAATTAATTCTTCTCCAATTTGGATTTGAACCTCATTAAATGTCTCCAGACTCACAGTATAGCTTAATCTAGAGTTTTTATGTGGTTTAGATCTTTAACAATTTTAGACACAAATTTAAGATGAAAATAGCACAAAAGATGCTAAGACCTTATCTTGAAATCTGAGATATAAATTTATGAAAGAAAATATCAAAATTGAGGATAGTAAAAAAAAAAGAAAAATTAAAAAATAACTGAAATTAGAGACAGATAGGTGTTTCACCAACATTGGTGTTGAGTGTAATTTAAAAAAAAGATATCATTAGATACATTTATTGATATCTAAATATTCTTTTTCTTTGACTACTGCAAGATTGAGGGTCACTCAAATTAACTGACTGATTTGGACCATATTGGATAATCTCAAGAAAATTGGTATGGTAAAGAAATTCAATAAATCAGTACTTAACTGACTGGATTACCATTAGCATTTTGTAGCCTTTTTACTCTTTCCGTTTCAGTCTTCATTATTTACTGACTAGATTCTTCTGTTAAGTGCTTCAATAAAAGCAGTAATAGTAAAATGGAGTGAAACAATAAAATACTAAGTGCATTGAACTAGTTTCGTTATAAATAAATAAAAAAAAATTAAAAAAATGAGAAAGCTGCTATGAAAGTCAGTTCTCTGTGCAGGGCCAAGAAGTTTTTCCTGTCTGAAACAATCCTGCACATATATAAATCTACCATCCGCCCGTGCATTGAATACTGCTGCCATATCTGGTTGGGTGCTCCTGCTATCCACCTCGGTGTCTTTGATAAAATCCAACAAAGGATCTGTAATTTGATCGATCCCGACTTGGCAGCTCAGATACAGTCACTTTCTCGCCGGTGCAATGTGGCTTCCCCGTGTCTCTTCTACGAATACTTTCACAGCTTCTGCTCCGATGACCTTAACTCACTGGTGCCCCTATATATGAATTTACTTGAGCCACAAGATTAGCAACTGGGTCCCACCCTTTTACTGTGAAAGCAATAAAATGTAAATGCAAATTCTACTCCAGCAACTTCTTTTCTTGCACTTCCCACCTGTGGAATTCCCTTCCATTTACTTGCTTCCCTGACAGCTACAATCTCCAAGAATTTAAATGTAAAGTCAATAGTCATCTCTTATCTCACTAACCTGCATCCTCTCTCTCATGCTCCTTTCTCTGTCCATTCCACTCTCATCAGTATTCTCATTTTTCTCTTACCCACTTCCTAGCTTGTCACTCTTTCTCATAACTTTCCTTCTATGTAACCCCCTGCAAACAGTGGCAGAAAATGCCTTGCTTGGAGCGATATGATTATAAAAAAAAATCTATACTATTATAATGTGAATATAAAGTGGGGGTTCAATTCTACATTAAATCAATATATAAAATGATCCCTCACTTAATGGCCACATTCATCCTTCTCTCATGCTTCTTTCTTTATCCACTCCACTCTCATCCTTCTTGTACCCACTTCCTGACACCCCCTATAACCTGTCACTCTTTCTCATAACTTTCCTCCTATGTAACCCCCTGCAAAACAGTGGCAGTAAAATGCCTTGCTTGGGGCGATATGATTATAAAATAAAATAAAATAAAATAACTACAATAATAATGAAATTATTTCACTGTTATTTAATGATATGTGTTTTAAAATTTAAATTCCAAACGTTCATATAAAAAAAATTAAAAAAAAAATGAATGAGTAATTTTTTACTTTTTTTGTTATAAAATCTATAAAGAATGCTTTATTCATATTAAAAGCTTAAATTGAAATCCCAACAGATATTGGCAGCAAAATTAGGTAACCACTTCAACCCTGTCAGTTTTTGCAGATAAATTTGCCACTGTGTTTACTTCTCCCTGGCACAATTTTGATGTTCGCTATCTATGCTTGCTCCCATCTCTCAATATTGATTTGTGTCAATGTAGCAGCCGTGTGTTGGCATTTCCTTTGTTTCGTTGAGTTTCAGCTTGTCTTTCCTATTTATATGATCCCATACTTGGTAAAGGAACCTGTCTGTTAGTCTGCTTGAAATACTTTCTCTGCTATTATTCTGCCTCCCCTCTTGCCACGCCTATGAAAATGGTAAATGGTTGACTGACAGTTTGCAGGTATCATCATCTTAGCATTGTTCAAGGATTCTTCAATGTTGTAATCTCATCAACAGATAAATTAAGAATATAAAAATACCTTTTCCAACATAATCTCTTTTGTCAATGTACTTAATTCAATATTGATTTTTAATAAAGTCAGTCAGTTAAGTGCCATACGTGATACATGCTTGGGCGATCATGTCTTGAAAGAGACATAACTGACTAGGCAGAAGATTATCCCGCAGTAGGTTGCCATTGCTTTCTGCAGTAGACTGGTTGCCGACCAAGGCTATAGAACCCTATCTGTCCTGCTATTTAACCCATAACTGGAAGGAAGAGACGGATTAATACCTTTCCCAAGGGTATTTGCATGTAAGTGAATACTATGGATTCAACTGGAATTTGAACTCGGATCCCCAGTTTCTCGTTCCGAGCCAATATCCACTGTACGACAACGCATATGTAGGTTGAATATTATACAATAAAATTTTTAGATAAAAAATCTAGCTAATAAATACATGCTGGACCAATATTTGGGTGCACGTTTTGGCGCAGTGGATATCAGCTTGTAATGTGAAATTGGAGAGCTGAGTTCAAATCACAGTTAAATTCATTGCATTCACTTGTGTGCAAATACCCTTTGGAAAGGTATTAATCCATCTCTTCTCTCTCCAGCTACAAATTAAATGGCAGGACAGATTAAGTTGTATAGAATTGGTTGGCAACCAGTCTACCTTGCCTGGATGATAAAGTGGTATTCATAGGGTCAACACCTCTACCTGTAAAAAGACAAGTCATAGAAGCATCGACAACACCTTTGTTGATAGCCTATGCTCTACTAAGGGTAATAGACCACGTTGGTAACACGACGCTTTCATTTTGCTGGGTAGAGTGGTTCTATCAATTGAAATTAAACCCCTTAAAGCTGCTTTCTGTAACTCTGTACCCCGATGTCAATCAGTCAGAGGGATTTCATACATCTGTCCGAGGCTTTTTACTGACATTTCCTTTACTGTTGGTATTGTTTTATCACCAATTCTGAGGTGAATTCCCTTGACAGACCCTTGAACTAATGACAGGCTTCGACTTTCCTCGGGCTTTGCCTTCATTCTTGCCTATGTGAAAAGATCATGATATTTTTGTAATAGGTCATCGGCAGCAATTTTAGAAGGGACGAGAATGTCAACACCTCTACCTGTAAAAAGACAAGTCACAGAAGCATCGACAATCCCTTTGTTTGATAGCCTATTCTCCACTAGGGGTGATTAGTTTAGGTAGGCCAGTATTTTTCACTTTTTTTTTACCTTGTGTCATTCTTGGAATAGTTTTCATGTCTCTTGGAAATTCTGCATAAAAATTTATTACATAACATTATTATCTATCACTTCTATATTTTTATCATAGTTCATGTGGTAAACATAATATATTAGTTGAAATGGCTAGATATAACTGTAAATTCTATGCTAGCAGTTTTGCTCTCAATTCTTGCTTGTAGAACTCTCCTTTGGCTCCGCTTTAATCTGCAAATATTTAATTGCAGCATCACTTGCTATTTACTGTCCTTTTGATTACTTTTTCTCTTCCTGTTCATTAGTAATGTTTCTGTGACTAATTCTTCCACACCTTGGAACCCATTGTGTCTTAGTGGCTTTACTGACTTGCATGAGGTAAAACCGAAAAAAAAAAAATATGGACACTCATCTTCTACTCAAGTTAGTCACTCAAAGATAAATGAATCTGTCACATACAAGTCCTATCCATTAATCAGTAGTCAGATTTACTCATCGATATTTTTTTTTTTTTTTTAAAATCATATCACCCCGAGCAAGGCAGTAACGCCACTGATGTGCAGGGGGCTATGTAAGAATGAAAAGATTGGAAGAGAGATAACCGGAAACCACACCCTAAACGGGGAACAAGGGATGAGCCTCTTCACCTGTTCAATAGACGTGGGTGGAGTGTGAACCGGGCGATAGTTTAGTCTATCTACTCCAATTTATTGCTTAATGCATTCTCTCTGATTATTATAATTTTTAAATAATATAAGAGATTGAAGATTTTAGTACAATAATTAATGATTCTCCAGCAATATGCAATATACTATAGTAAAATTACAAATACAAGATTAAACAGAAATTACTCAATGGAACTATCATGGAACTTCTCTTTTTTTTTTAAAATCATATCACCACGAGCAAGGCGGTAACGCCACTGAAGCGCAGGGGGCTGCGTAAGAAAGAAAAGATTGGAAAAGAGAAAGCCGGAAACCACATCCTAAACAAGGAACAAGGGATGAGCCTCTTCACCTGTTCAATAGATGTGGGTGGAGTGTGAACCGGGCGATAGTTTAGTCTATCTGCTTCAATTGACCTCTAGCATAAGCTGAGTGTTCCGGGGAACACTAGTTGAGAAACTCTATTAGATTATGGACTTAGTATTGTATTAGAAAAGAGTTCTGAATGGTTTTCAGCCAAGCTAAAATTCATTTCCTCATTTAAAAAAAAAAATCTGTTGTTTGATCATTTAACCAGATTTGGAGAAGTTGGCCGAGTAGGGAATCTTCAGAAACCCTTGTTTAAAGTTGATATTTAAATATATTTAAAAATTTAATTATATTAAAATAAATCTAAATTTCAACTTTTCAGCAGTAATAGGATATATGTTAGCTTCAGTCACAGGTCATTTCTGGAACTATTTGTAATATTAGTCATTACCTACAAGGAAATATTTTGCATTCATTGACCAAGGAGCCAGTACTGATTTTGGTTGAAATTTATAAAATATTTCACTTAAAGCAATTAAAAATAGGTTTCTCAAGTTTAGTATCCATTATCACTCATTCCAGTATTGGCATTTCCTTCCTACCTTTTATTTGAAGTCATGTGGAATATCAACATTTTAATTATTATTTTCTCTTTGAGTAACACATGCTATCTTTTATTGTTGTAGCAGTCATTGAATATATATGATGTTTCAGCTGTTGTACGCTCCAGTCAAAACATACAAATGGCAACCAAGATGAGGACAATAGTGCAAATAGTGTACTTACTAACTCCATCTCATAAATATAAACACAGACATATATATATATATATATATATATATATATATATATATATTCAAATAACATTTGAAATAAAAATGTTGAATTAAAAATAAATCTTAATTTTTTAGAATTAACTTTTTGGAGACAAAACTGAGCAGGTATGGAATTTAACAAAAATCTGAATGACTGAATATGCATTACTTAAAAGGGGAATAGAATTTTGTTTAGGGTTTTTGCGCCTTATAGCTGAGCCTTGTAATGCACAGTGTTATCTCCTACAAAGGGTGGATGCAGTTTCAAATGCTTCATATCTTATATTTTTTTTATATCTTATTGATTATGAAGGTTAGTTGATGTAAAATAAAAAAGGGTCATCTATTTCAAATATGGGTATCCACTAAAAACGTTTAAAGTAACACACACTATATATAGTAAATAAGCTGATCACTTTTATTACTGCTAGCACTCATTGTGCAATATTTTATATTCACACACACACACACACACACACACACATAATCCTATGTTGGTGGCCCAATTCAGAGTTTCATGCACTACACAATCATCAGGTGCATATTACAAACTTTGTAATATGCACCTGTGTAGTGCATGAAATTGTATGGCCAATGTAAGATATTAATATATAATAGCTCTGTTTATACTACATTGAGCACTGTTTTATTAACAGCTGAATAATATTTTTATACGTGTGTATTCCCAAATATATATATATATATATATATATATAAGTTGAGTATATGGATTGGAATCTGACAAAACAATAGAAAAAATAATAAATAGGTAACATTAAAGCTTCTTCAAAAGTGAAACATGTTAGATTGAGGTATTTTCTATGTATTCTATTTTATATATATATATATACACGAGGGTCATTCAATAAATAAGGTGAATTTTTCAAATACAGATAGAAGCTTACTTTTTTTTTTTTTAACATAGCCTTCCAGCAGTGTCATACACTTTTCCCATCTGTGCGCAAGCTTCCGTATTCTCTCAGCATAAAAATCTTTGGACTGATGTCTCAGCCAATCACTCACATCACTTTTGACTTCATCATCACTTTTAAGTTTTTTTTAAACAATTTAGCCCACTTGTAAACATTTTTTGGCTGAAACATGTGGCACCATACATAGTTGACATTCTCCTATGAATTTCAACTGGTTTGCACCCTTCAGCAACCAAAAACTTGATAACTAACCTCGGTTCAATCTTGGAGCATGCTTCTTGGTCGGCCATCTTTGTTAATCTCCAAAACTCTCAAAGCTTTTTTTTCAATCTGCAAAAAAATTAAATCCCTTTGAAAAAGAAGTGAAGAAAATAATAAAAAAAAAAAAAAGAAGAAAAGTAAGCTTCTATCTGTATTAGAAGTCCTTATACTGAAAAATTCACCTTATTTATTGAATGACCCTCGTATATAAAATGGACATTCCTTTTGTTTTTGACTCATGTAGGCTCAACAGCAACTGTTCCTGATTTTTCTATCTCTGTTTATTCCTTTGATGACTTTAAGTTGAGGTTGAGATCCACACATATGGATATGGAACAGTGTCCCTTGTGTATGCTACAGGAATATTGGATGAATGTTTAGACCTATGTTTTTGGATTTGTAGATATTTGATATGTGGCAACTCAAAAAGTTGTAATGTGTTTCAGATGCATAATCCTCCATATATGTGCTTACGGTCATATCACGTTGAAGTTAAGCAATGTGAGCCTGGTCAGTACTTAGATGGGTGACCGCTTGGGAATACCAGGTGCTGTGAGCGTTTAGTGACGGATGTGCATGCTTATGCCCATATCACGTTGAATACACCAGTTCTTGCTCGATCACCAAAGTTAAGCAACGTGAGCCTGGTCAGTACTTAGATGGGTGACTGCTTGGGAATACCAGGTGCTGTGAGCGTTTAGTGACGGATGTGCATGCTTATGGCCATATCACGTTGAATACACCAGTTCTTGCTCGATCACCAAAGTTAAGCAACGTGAGCCTGGTCAGTACTTAGATGGGTGACTGCTTGGGAATACCAGGTGCTGTGAGCGTTTAGTGACGGATGTGCATGCTTATGGCCATATCACGTTGAATACACCAGTTCTTGCTCGATCACCAAAGTTAAGCAACGTGAGCCTGGTCAGTACTTAGATGGGTGACTGCTTGGGAATACCAGGTGCTGTGAGCATTTAGTGACGGATGTGCATGCTTATGGCCATATCACGTTGAATACACCAGTTCTTGCTCGATCACCAAAGTTAAGCAATGTGAGCCTGGTCAGTACTTAGATGGGTGACTGCTTGGGAATACCAGGTGCTGTGAGCGTTTAGTGACGGATGTGCATGCTTATGGCCATATCACGTTGAATACACCAGTTCTTGCTCGATCACCAAAGTTAAGCAACGTGAGCCTGGTCAGTACTTAGATGGGTGACTGCTTGGGAATACCAGGTGCTGTGAGCGTTTAGTGACGGATGTGCATGCTTATGGCCATATCACGTTGAATACACCAGTTCTTGCTCGATCACCAAAGTTAAGCAATGTGAGCCTGGTCATTACTTAGATGGGTGACCGCTTGGGAATACCAGGTGCTGTGAGCATTTAGTGACGGATGTGCATGCTTATGGCCATATCACGTTGAATACACCAGTTCTTGCTCGATCACCAAAGTTAAGCAACGTGAGCCTGGTCAGTACTTAGATGGGTGACTGCTTGGGAATACCAGGTGCTGTGAGCGTTTAGTGACGGATGTGCATGCTTACGGACATATCACGTTGAATACACCAGTTCTTGTTCGATCACCGAAGTTCAGCAACGTGAGCCTGGTCAGTATTTAGATGGGTGACCGCTTGGGAATACCAGGTTCTGTAAGCGTTTAGTAATGGATGTGCATGCTTACGGCCATATCACGTTGAATACACCGGTTCTTGCTCAATCATCGAAGTTAAGCAATGTAAGCCTGGTCAGTACTTAGATGGGTGACCGCTTGGGAATACCAGGTGCTGTAAGTGTTTAGTGATGGATGTGCATGCTTACAGTCATATCACGTTGAATACACCGGTTCTCGCTCGATCACCAAAGTTAAGCAACGTTGAGCCTGGTCAGTACTTAGATGGGTGCCTACTTGGGAATACCAGGTGCTGTAAAAGCATTTAGTGACAGATGTGTGTTGTGATGCAGTGGATATCGGCTCGGAAAGAGAAATCGGTGAGGTGAGTTCGAACACCCTGCATTCACTTACGCACTGGTACCCTTAGGAAAGGTATTAGTCAGTCTCTTCCCTCCAGTTATGGGTTAAATAACCAGGCAGCACTTGGAACCCTGCCCTTAAACAAATCCTAATGAAACTTTCTCCATCGGGGAGAAAGGCGGCTTAACCCTGACCAGGGTGCATGCGGCTTGGACACACGCCATATATGTATATATCACACATTCACACATTTGGTAACCATTGATAACATTACTTTAGTAATATACTTGCAAATTACATTAATTTTATTTTCCCACTAAAATAATATAGAAAAATGCATAAAAACTTAATACTTCAAAATTAAATACTTAATAAGCAAATATATTTGTTGAAAATTGATTTCTTCAATAACGAGTTTATTACCAAACTCATTGAGTCTTGTGTTAGAATTGATGCTGACCTTTCCACCTATAAAAATTCTATAAACAGTCTTTACGCATTATATTGCCCTGAATTTTGTCAATGCTTTTGAGATGAGAAGTTATATGCTTTGTAATTTATAACCTGCAATCATTTTTCTCTTGGTTGTTATTCCAAGATATCCCTCACTCTCTTTTTCTGCTCCGATGAACTTAGATCACTGATGCCCTCTAGGTACGAATTTGCATGAGATACTAGATTAGCAACTAGGTCCCACTCTTTTACAGTGAAACCGATAAAATGTAACCGCAATTTCTACTCCAACAGCTTCTTTTCTCGCACTTCCTGACTGTGGAATTCCCTTCCACATGATGGCTTCCCCGAGGGCTACAATCTCCAGGAGTTTAAATGTAAGGTCAATAGACACCTTCATACACACTAACTCGCATCCATTCTTTCAAACACTCTTTCCATCTACCTAACCCCCAGCCTCGGTATCCTTACCCATCTATCACCCTCCTTCTGACATTTCCTATATCTAACCACTCTTTCTCTTTACCTTCCCCTATATAACCCCTTGTGCAATAGTGGCAGTGGAATGCCTTGCTTGGGGTGAAATGATTAAAATATATATATATACACACACACACACACACACACACACATACACACACACAATTTCATATTTCAGAACATTACTGTCCTTCAGGTGATATTTTAAAAACATGGTGAAAATGACTGATTTTCAGAAAATATAAAATGAATTCATGGTTATTTATAAAGTTAAGGAGGGGTGGCTGGAGGAAGTTAATGATTATGGGTGTGTTTGGAATACTCAGTCAAAAGTGAGAATTAGGTTGAACTATAAAGTTCAACATTTAGGTCGTATGAAGGTAATCGCTGCATTATGTCATGATAAAATGACACTTTTTATTTTTCTGGGGAAGATACATACTAGGAACGCATATTATTCAAATGTGTAGACATTAGTTTTATCAGCAGGTTAGATTTTAGGTTTTTTAAATTTAGTTTTTTGACTATTGTATTTGTTAAAGGGGCTAAATTGTTTAGGTTAAAATTTGAATTAAGTAATTATGGTGTACTAAGGTATACTGGAGTTATGAAAACCAAATAAGTATTGTGTGTTATTAATTTTAATGAAATAATTATGTAATATTATAGCAAAAATTATATATATGCTGTATTCTCTAAGGACATAATTGATATTGGCTCTCCACAACTTCCAGTCTTTTGTAGTGCTTAATTTTCTTTTTTTTTTTATTCATCTTTGTAGGACACATAATAAAGTAACTTTCCTTTACTCCAGGACTTTCTAAATAGGGTGATATCGCCCATCAGTGGTCTGTATCAACTGTTGGGTAGACAATGAGCAACTGAACAGAAAATCGTGGGCGATTAAAAATTTTGGTGGCGATATAGGATTTTGAGTATTAAAAGGGTATTTCAACATATTATGCTATTATCTGTATATAAACCTAGCCCCCCGCCAAATCAAATTCTGATATATATATCTTTGCAAGCAAAGAATATTTTGTCTTCCTGTTATTTCTCCTAAACCCTGTTCCACCATTTATTTAATCAAGCTCACTAAGCATGTTATGCATTGTTTTCTTCTTGCCTTCAGTCTGTTTTATGAGTATCAGATTTTTCAAGCCTTCTTTTCTCATTTTGTGCCTTAGAAATTTCAATGGTCTCTTCCTGATGTTCAGCAAAAGTTTCTTTTATCTCCCCCCTCCCCCACCATTTTTACTTAAACTGTGTCATGGCTCACATGACAGTTTCACCCTTTTTACAGTCAAAACAACCAAATGTAGGTGACAATTCTACTCCAGCAGCTTCTTTTCTCACACTTCCCACCTGTGGAACTCCCTACCATATACTTGCTTTCCTGATGGCTATAACTTCCAGGAATTTAAATGCAAAGTCAATTCTCATCGCTTATCCACTTAACCCCAGCTCTTTTTACATCACCCCGTGTATCTTGTTCTTTTCCTTTCTCTCTACCTTTGCAACTGTCTTCACTCCTGTGTTCACATCCTTCTCTTGCCCTTTCTCTTTCACCCCCCTGTAGCTGGTTCATCTTTGTCTTCACTCTTTTCCTGCCTAATACTTCATACTGTAACCCCCTGCACATCAGTGGTGTTAATGCCTTGCTTGGGGTGAAATGATTAAAAAGAAAAAAAAACATGTTTGCTTTTATTCATCCTACTGTAGAACCACATACCTTTGAGGAGATTGTACAGCACTAACTGCCCTACAGGAGGACAGAAAAGAAAAAATGAAATGAAAATTCCAACTGATGCCTCGTCTAATGAATTAAAAATCATTCATTCAAATCTCTCTTATATTCTGGAAGTTAAGAAATTAATTCCTGGGTTGAGTAGAACTGAAATGTCATAAATACTGTGGATGAGTCAATGAAACATGAGCAGTCATTGCTCTCTACAACTTCCTAACCATTATAGCTTAAATAATAATATATTAAATTTCATTATATATATATATATAAACAAATATTTTATATGCACCAACCAATTACCTTCCTTTTTTGTTCACCCACCATATTCACCTGATCTTGCACCAATAAATTTTTAGTTTTTTTTTTTCTTTCTTTCTTTCATTAATGAAAGTCAAACTCAAGAGTGGAGAAACTTGTGGGACTTCATTTAAGTTATGAGAGAGGTACCTGTTGAGTGACAACAAATCTTGATAATGGTGAATATATAATTGATTAAAAGCTAATTGTTATTTACATTTATTGTTGAGGTTCTGACCATTGTATGCTTCACTCTTCTTCAGGTGTTTAAAATTTTTAACTAAACCCTTTATTTCAATCACTGGGATAGATTGTTTTCATTTCACGAGTCATGTAACTTCCAGATATCATCTCTGTTTAACTCAACTCTCTAAGTTATTTGTTCATCACTGCTGTAGCCAGGTATTGAACTTGTAACTCTTTGAGCCGTCACTGGATCCAACCATCACTTATATTGGCTGGGCCATGTGTTCTTGACTTGACACAGAGTTGTGAGTTCCATACATGATTGCAGCAGTAGTGAACAAAAACTTAGAATTGAATTAAATGGGGATATTCAGAAGTGGCATAACTCATGGAGCAAGAACAATCTAAGCAGCTAAAACAACAAAGATGAGGATAATAATCACAATAACTCGTCTCAGAAACGCTCGCAATAGCTAGTCTCAGAAACGCTCGCAATAGCTAGTCTCAGAAACGCTCGCAATAGCTAGTCTCAGAAACGCTCGCAATGACTCGTCTCAGAAACGCTCGCAATGACTCGTCTCAGAAACGCTCGCAATGACTCGTCTCAGAAACGCTCGCAATGACTCGTCTCAGAAACGCTCGCAATGACTCGTCTCAGAAACGCTCGCAATGACTCGTCTCAGAAACGCTCGCAATAGCTCGTCTCAGAAACGCTCGCAATAGCTCGTCTCAGAAACGCTCGCAATAACTCGTCTCAGAAATAATCACTCATTCCGTCTATAAGCAGATTGCTTTCATTCTGCTTTCTATGCTAATGGAATATTCCATTACTTTTTATATTTACCCATCCTCTTCATTTTTGTGGGGTCCATAATTAAAGAGTAACCTTTCTTTATTCTCGGATTTATTTTAGACTGGGTGCGATTGCTCACCAACGGTTAATATCGACTTTTCGGAGGGCAATGATCAACTAAATAGAAAATATTGAGCAATATAAGATTTTGAGTGTAAAAAAGGGTATTTCAACATATGCTACCCTAAAAAATGAGTCAGTTAAGTGCCATACTTGAAAGAGACATGACTAACTGGGCAGATGGTTTTCTTGCAATAGGTTGCTATTACTATCTGCAGTAGACTGGTTACCAACCAAGGCTACAGAACCCAATCTGTCCTCCTATTTTATCCATAGCTGGAGGAAGAAGACAGATTAATACCTTTCTCAAGTATATTTGCGCATGAGTGAATGCAACAAATTCAACTGAAATTCGAACTTGGTTCTCTGATTTCTCATTCCAAGCTGATATCCATTGCACCACAAAACACATACAAAAAAAAATGTACAAAAACTATATAATAAAAAAAAACAGGAGACTAAAAAGAAATAAGTCAGATTCTGAGATATGATATAAATATCTCTGCAAGCAAGGAATATTTTGACATTATTTTTCTTTCTAGTTTTGTGTAGTCATTAACATTTAAATAATTCTTCAGTATTACACAATAAAAATCTTTAAATTTTTATTTGCTAGTAGTGTATATTCTTTTTAATTTTATAATTAAGAACAAAATTAATTTTTAGCCAGGACTAGCAATGCTAACCCTATTTGATATGTATAGTCAAATTAACTCTAAAACTATTTGATATGTATTGTCAAATTAACTTCTAAAACTATTTGATATGTATAGTCAAATTAACTCTAAAACTATTTGATATGTATAGTCAAATTAACTATAAAACTATTTGATATGTATAGTCAAATTAACTCTAAAACTATTTGATATGTATTGTCAAATTAACTCTAAAACTATTTGATATGTATTGTCAAATTAACTCTAAAACTATTTGATATGTATTGTCAAATCAAATCAAAACTATTTGAGAAGGTATAGTCAAATTAACTTAAAACTATTTGATATGTATAGTCAAATTAACTCTAAAACTATTTGATATATAGTCAAATTAACTCTAAAACTATTTGATATGTATAGTCAAATTAATCCCTCTAAAACTATTTGATATGTATAGTCAAATTAACTTCAAACTATTTGATATGTATAGTCAAATTAACTCTAAAACTATTTGATATGTATTGTCAAATTAACTCTAAAACTATTTGATATGTAGTTCTTTCTACCAACTTGGGAAACTATTTGATACACAGTCAAACAATTCTAAAACTATTTGATATGTATAGTCAAATTGTTCTAAAAACTATTTGATATGTATAGTCAAATTAACTCTAAAACTATTTGATATGTATAGTCAAATTAACTCTAAAACTATTTGATATGTATAGTCAAATTAACTCTAAAACTATTTGATATGTATAGTCAAATTAACTCTAAAACTATTTGATATGTATAGTCAAATTAACTCTAAACTATTTGATATGTATAGTCAAATGAATTCTAAAACTATTTGATATGTATAGTCAAATTAACTCTAAAACTATTTGATATGTATAGTCAAATTAATTTAAAACTATTTGATATGTATAGTCAAATTAACTCTAAAACTATTTGATATGTATAGTCAAATTAACTCTAAAACTATTTGATATGTATAGTCAAATTAACTCTAAAACTATTTGATATGTATAGTCAAATTAACTCTAAAACTATTTGATATGTATAGTCAAATTAACTCTAAAATTATTTGACATACAGTCAAATAATTCTAAAACTATCTGATACAAGAGTCAAATAACTTGGAAATTATTTGACATGTAGAATAAATTAACTTAAATTATTGATATGGCAGTCACTAACTGAAAATTATTTCTGGATATGTATAGTCAAATTAACTCTAAAACTATTTGATATGTATAGTCAAATTAACTCTAAAACTATTTTGATATGTATAGTCAAATTAACTCTAAACTATTTGATATGTATAGTCAAATTAACTCTAAACTATTTGATATGTATAGTCAAATTAACTTAAAAAACTATTTGATATAATAAAATGAATTTAAAATTATTTGAGATGTATAGTCAAATAATCAAAACTATTGGATATGTATAGTCAAATTAATCCTAAAACTATTTGATATGTATAGTCAAATTAACTTCTAAAACTATTTGATATGTATTGTCAAATTAACTCTAAAACTATTTGATATGTATTGTCAAATATTTTTTTTTAGTTTCTTCTTAAATGATGGCAGCAGTTGCCACTCTTTAAGTTAGTGTTATTTGTTACATTTCTTTGGTGTTTTTTTTTTTTTTTTACTACATCATAAAGTCAATTTACAAATTAGTAACAAACTTTTACCAAACAATTTTGTATGCTTTTGAATATTGACTGTACAGGTGGGCAGTGGTAAACTTTACATCTTTTGCTCATATTTAGAATTTGGATTAAGTCTCTCTCTCTCTCTCTCTCTCTCTCTCTCTCATATGTGAGATTATGGCTCTCCACAGAATTCCATTTTTTTTCTTTTTTTTTATTTTTTTCTTTTTTTTTTATTTTTTTTTCTTTTTTTCTTTTTTTTCTTTTTTTCTTTTTTTCTTCTTTTTCTTTTTTTCTTTTTTTCTTCTTTTTTCTTTTTTCTTTCTTTTTTCTTTCTTTTTTTTTCTTTTTTTTCTTTTTTTTTCTTTTTTTTTTTGTTCTCAGAAGCAGTTTATCTATTATGCCTTCTGTTTGTCTTAGTGCTACATATTTTTGCGTTCTTTGGCCTTCAATATGTCCTATATTCTTTTAGGATATGATAGATAATGTCTCTCCACATCTTTCTGTTATTCCTTTACCTGTTTGCACAAACTTGTCAAGTAACTTACTTGCTTGCTTTCCTCTGCTTCTGTTGCCCTTGATGTACCTTGTGAGTGTATATCATATTGAATCAATTGCTTGGCCTGCCACTAGGAAAGTTCATTCACTGTATTGTGTGAGACAATTATTTTCTTTTTTTGTCAGAATCTTACACCTTAGTATACTTAGTATACTTAGTATACTATTCTTTCATGCAGTGAATAATGCTTCACTTCTGGGCTGGTGCTTCTGCTATATATTTAGAGAGTTTTTAATAGAATATGAAGAAGAATATCCAATTTTATTGGTCCTAACCCAACATTTTGGTTTTAATCATGGCATAATGTGGCTTACCTGTGGGTTTTTTTTCTTTTAATTTTTTTTTAAATTCACAGTAATTGTTCTGATCAGCTTTCCTCTTTGATACTTAGAATTTAAGCATATTACTAGATTGGTGGCAAGGTCTCATCATTTTACACTTGAAATGGATAGATGTAACCTTCCCTAAGAACACTTTCATGATAATTGTTCTGATGATCTTTCCTCTTTGATTTTTTTTTTTTTTAATTATCGTATCACCCTGAGCAAGGTGGTAACGCCACTGATGTGCAGGGGGCTACATAATAGTGAAAAGATTGGAAAAGAGAAAGCCAGAAACCACATCCTAAACAGGGAACAAGGGATGGGCCTCTTAACCTGTTCAGTAGACGTGGGTGGAGTGTGAACCGGGCGATAGATAGATCTATCTACTCCAATATACTTAGACTTTAAGAATTTAAATATGGTACTAGATTGCTGGCAAGGTTCCATCATTTTACAGTTAAAATGGATAGATGTAAGATCTATATGAACAGTTTTTCTTTTTTTTTCTTTTTTTTTTTTCTTTTTCTTTTTTTTTGCTTGCTTGTAGAAATTTCTTGTTTCTTGGTTTCCAGTCAATTTAAAACATTTAAATGCAAAACCAATTGTTATTCTCTAATCTCCTATCCTTTTATTCTTTTTTTTTTTTTCTTGGAAAGTGTTTTCTTTTTTTCATATTCTCTCACACTCAGTAACCTTGCATCTTAGTGGCTTTCTTTCCTTGTTGGGCCTCTTTTGGTTTACAATGTTTGTTTTGTTTTTTTTTCTATTTTCCTTACAACTTCTTTGTTTATGTTTAACTTCTTTCAGCGATTGAAAAATAGTAGTAAACAATTAGCCTTTTTCTGAAAACACTTGTCTCTGATTATGCATCTGTAAATTTATCAATTGGTGTGACTTTCTTTCATTAATTCTGTTTCTCTTTTCTTGCAGGTCATTCAAGAACTAGTAGCAACCCATACCAGTCCCATTCTTCAGTAATAAGTCCATATACCACAAGTGATATGTCCAGGTACAGCCCAAGACGACAAGATGTCAACAGTAGAACTTATCATGAACCAACTACAGCTACCAGCAGGCAGTATCCGTTAAGCAGCCGGTCTTTTGGAACTGCTGATAACTCACCTGGCAGAACTTACAAAAGGAATTCACCATTAACTGAACGAGGTTCACCTGTTTCTAGGGCATCAAGGTAAGTAAAATAAAACAAAAAACTAATAGGTTTTAATTATTTTTACAGTTGATACCAATCTATATAGTAATGACTGCAAAAACATCTCCCTTCCCATACTTATAGACAGATGCATGCTGGGATTGCCTCCTAACTAATAAGATAGGCCACTTCTTGGCCTCATCCCAATTAGTTCTGTTCTTTCTTGTCATCCCCCCAATCTATAGACAGACCCACACAGATGCATGCTGGGATTTCTTCCTAGCCAATAAGATAGGCCACTTCTGGGTCTCATTATACCTAGTTCTGTTCTTTCTTGTTTCCCTTTCTAAACCCATAGGCAAAATCACACAGATGTCTGCTGGGATTTTTTCTCAGCCAATAAGTTAGGCCACTTCTGCATCACATTTGAAATATTTTTGTTCTTGTCTTGAAGTCAGAATGCTGTGATTAATTTTTTTTTTTTTTTTTAATTCATTTCACTCCAAGCAAGGCAAAAATACCGCAAGTATGCAGTGGATTATAGAGAGTGAAAATGAGAGAAAAGACTGAATATTAGGGAGGATTAAGGAAAGCAAAAAGACAGAAAATGGCAATTGAAATTACATTTAAATTTTTGAAGTGTGTATTTAACCTATAGCTGGAAGGAAAATCAATAGATTAATACCTTTCGCAAGGGTATTTATGCATATGTGAATGCGATGAATTCCTGTATCATTTTTTAATATTAAAATTTTTAATATTAATTAGGATCAGGTTCTTGGGATTTACCTTCCTATTTTTCCATTTTGGATTAAAGTATTTTAATGTGCATATATATATATATATATAATTCAACTTTTACATTAGAACATGTAAATAGCTACTACAAAATTGTACATTTTGTTTCGACATTGAAAAAAAAACCAATGTCTTATTAGGTATTTATCAGTGATGGTAATAAAGTGAAGTGATGTTCATAAAAAAAGAATTTTAAATAAAAGCATTTATTACCATTATTGTTAAATACCTGATGAGATGTTTTTTTAATGATGAAACAAAATGTACAATTTTGTAGTAGTTATTTACATGTTCTAATGTAAAAGTTGAATATTTATTACTCTATTTTTATTTTGAACTCTGTTTTAAATGTTTTGAACATTGAAATTTTATTCATTCTTTTAATTAGGATCAGGTTCTTGGGATTTACCTTCCTACTTTTCCGTTTTGGATTAAAGTATTTTAATAAAAATATATATATATATATATATATAATTCAACTTTTACATTAGAACATGTTAATAACTACTACAAAATTGTACATTTTGTTTCAACACTGAAAAAAAAAAACATCTTATTAGGTAGTTTGTAATGATGATGATAAACCATCATTACGAAACAACTGATGAAACATCGTTTTTTTAATGTCAAAACAATAAATATATGTATTAAGAAAATTATGTCAAGTCCGTAAAACAGAGAGGATAATCTCACAAATTCTTGTCCCAATACTTTTTCACAGTACTCATATATATATATATATATATATATATATATATATATATATCTCCAAATGTAAAAGTATGAAGAGTTAAAATAGCAAAGTTCAAAACATTAATTCAAAACTGAACTCAAGATAAAAAAAAAGAGTAATAAATATTTATTATTCAACTTTTACATTAGAACATGTAAATGGCTACTACAAATTGTACATTTTGTTTCAACATTGAAAAAAAAACCAATGTCTTATCAGTGATGGTAATGAAGTGAATTGATGGTTCATAAAATAGAATTTTAAATAAAAGCATTTATTACCATCATTGTTAAATACCTGATGAGATGTTTTTTTAATGATGAAACAAAATGTACAATTTTGTTTCATTTACATATTCTACTGTAAAAGTTGAATAATATTTATTGCTCTATTTTTATATTGAGCTCTGTTTTAAATTAATGTTTTGAACGTTGAAATTTTATTCATTCTTTTACATTTGGATGTTAGTCCTGGATATGACGGTAAACTGCTTTCAGCAGCAAGACCTCTGATTGGGAGGTTGTGAGGAGTATGGAACTACATTTTAATTGCTGTTGTTCCTTGGTCCACCCTGACCCAGAGTGGTAGCACCTGTTAAGGTCCCAGCTATGTTAGGGTCAAAACACTATGAAAGTATAAAAATAGACTTTTATAGAAATGTATACACGAAAATAAACTTTTATAGAAAAATATACATTTTTGAGAGAGAACAAAAATTATTGCCATAATACATTTCGGAATACAAAACTAAAATAAAAAAAATTAAAAAATTTTCATGAAAATCTGACTAAATCAACTTTTTTCACTATAACCAAACATTAAAAAACAACTATAAAACCACATCTTTCTGGCATTAAATAACCTACAGAGTTTGATATGCTGTTAAAAAAAACTCACTCAAACATTTGGAGATATATACTAGCAGTATAGCCTGGAGTTGCTTGGGTGTAATGAAAGTTTAAGACTAATCCATGGTCCTGGAGCTCAGACTCAGCCTAAAGAAGATTTGTGTGAAGTTTGGTGAGAATCGGATAAAAACTGTGGATTTGTATAAAGGACATAGACAGATAAACACACACACACACACACACAAGCATCTTGCTTTTTATATATATATATATATATATAAATTTTCTGCACTATTGTAAGAACTGCAACCTTGAAACTTCTGAATATCGTTTCTTATGTCTTTGTCTATGAGTCAAATCATATTTGAAATCATATTTGAAATCAAATTTGATTAAAATCAGACCACTCCTTCTATAACCCGATTTTTTTCGATGATATTTATCGGGGGTACCTTGACACAAAACCTAGCTAAGAACACTCGCAGATGTTTATCGTACAATTCTGTAAATTTTAAAGAAAGTTGGTTCAGCCGTTTTGGAGTGTGTAGGTAACGGGACGCATACACACACAATTGCATTTATAAGTTTAGAGATATATATATATATATATATATATATATATATATAAATTACATTAAAACCATATCCAACATGTCAGTGTAGTAGAATGCATAGTGAAATGTATGAAACAGAGCATAAAATGTAAAAAAAAAAAAAAAATAATTTTTTACATATGCCCAGTCTGTTCTATGGCATAGATTGAGATGTGTACATTAAAAAAAAAAAATTATAAAGAATAAATAAGTATTTGTTCCTGATTGTTTCCACCAAACAGTGAGGAACAAATGTTTATTTATTCTTAGTATAAATTTCAGTGATGTTATTTTAGTTCAAGCAGTTTTATTAGTACAAACAACACTCACAGTACACTATTTGAGATATATATATATATATATATATATATATATCAATGAGAGAATATCTCTCTTTCTCTCCCTCTCTGTCATTGAATATTGTTGTGGTATCTGGTCTGGTGCTTCTGTTATATATATATATATATATCTTGAGACTGTTAAAAACATTCAAAAAAAGGGTCTGTATGTCTAATGTAATTGATCCTAACTTGGCATCTCAACCTCTGTCACTTTCTCACCATTTCAGTGAAATGGTTCCTACTTGTCTTTTCTCGAAACATTTCATGGCAATTACTCTGATCATCTTTCCTTTTTGGTGCCTCTACTGCTTGTATTTAAGTGCACTAACTAGATGTGATTCTACAGAAGGATGCTGCGGATATCATGGACTGAGCATGTCAGCAATGATGAGGTGTTGAAAATAATAGCAACGAAAAAATTAATAGTGAGCATCAGGAAGAGACAGCTGAAGTTCCTGGGACATTCAATGAGGAAGGAGGGCCTGGAGAACCTGATACTATAAGGCCAGATAGAGGGAAAAAGAGACAGAGAAAGGCAGCGGATAACATGTTTGAATGGCCTGAGCAGGTGGATGACAGAACGGGAGTTGTTTGGTGTAATAGGAGAAAACGTACTAAAAGCCACCCGAGATAAGGAGATGTGGAAAGCCATGAACGCTTACATTCTGAAAGAACAGGGCACATAGAAGAATTAGATTGACAGTTCTCACCATATTACTGTTGGACAAGCGATTCTAATATTTGTTTTTTTTTGTTTTTTTTTTGGTCCTGAGTATGATGGTAAACTGCATCCAACAGCAAGGCCTGTGAGGAGAATGGAACTACTACTTAATTGCTGTTGTTCCCAGGTCCTCTCTGATCCAGAGTGGTAGCACCTGTTAGGGTCCTAGCTATGGGCAAATACTTAACCTTCCCCAAACTGGGATCAAAACACTATGAAATTATAAAAACATTTTTGAATACACAGCTAGAAGACATTTTCAGTTTTTTAAAATAACCAAAAACAAAAACATTTAATTAGAATGTGACTAAATCAACCTTCTCATTATAACAGAACATTAAAAAAAAATACATTAAAACTGCGTCTTTTTGGCATTAAATAACCAACAGAGATTGATATGCCATTAAACAAAACTCACTCAAACTTCCTCTTTTTTTTTTTTCCTACCACCTGCAATCTTCAAAACTTAAATGCAATGTCGATCCCCATCTTTTGTCTTCCAGGAAGTTGTTCTTTTATTGTCCTTTCTTTTTTTGTATTCCACATTCTTTTTCACTCCTAGTAACACTTTTCCTTCCACTGCCATTATCACCTTGCTTGTGACTTCACATATCGAAATCTGTTTGCTTATGTGAAGTCACAAGTATATTCATCTGAAGAAAGTCAACTTTGGTCTCGAAACACGTGTGGTGACACAAATACCATTATGGACACTTAATATATCATACAAAAAGCAAGTAATAATTATAATAGCAATAAATCTGCACTTTAAACAAAATGTTCACGGCTTCTTGCACTTTTTCTACTAAACAAATTTCACTTGTTGGGAACAACCCCTATTTTTGTTTTTATATATATATATATATATAAATAAAATAAAGACAAGAGGAAAACTGTATTTTAAATCACCTACCCGTTTCATCCTGTGATGGACTTTATCAAGGCAAAAAGACAAAATGAGCTTTATTCTAAATTACGTATCTATAAACAAACAGTGTTGGCAACCACAAACCCGCTCAGAAATCATTTCAAAAGATCAACAGAATATTTTAGTTTTTAGAATTTCTTCATGTGTAGTGCAAAGTCACGAGATATTAAAGGGAATTTGACTTTGCACTACACATGAAGAAATTCTAAAAACTAAAATATTCTGTTGATCTTGTGAGCATCTTTGTGGTTGCCAAAACTGTTCGTTTATAGATACATAATTTAGAATAAAGCTCATTTCATCTTTTTGCCTTGATAAAGTCCATCACAGGATGAAACGTGTAGGCAATTTAAAATAGTTTTCCTCTTTCCTTTATTTTATTTAACCATTCTGTCCTTAATCTCAGATCATAACTGAGTATATTTTTACACACACATATATATATAGTGCGTGTGTGTGTCTGTCTCTATACATATATATAAACAAATGTGGTTTATAATAAAAACAGCCAAACCTTACAACAGTGGTAAAATATGTAGACTTCCAGGAAGAAAAGTTGGCTATTATGTTATTCCCAAACAAAAATGAATTACTAAATGAAAGAACAGAAAGTTCAAGTGTAACCATACCAATAAATACCTACTAAGATTATACAATTATGGATGAAAGTGTTCTAAGATCTTTGAAGTAACTTCTAATTTTTAAAATTGCACTATCATGAGCGTTTTAAAAAAAAAACAAACAGTAAAATCAGTTTTTGTAAATTGCCTGAAGACACCATAAGGTAGAAACCTGGGTTGTGTAATAACTCCTTTACAAATGAAAAATAGCTGTACAATATAATGGTATAGAACATTTTTTAATACAACTGTGTACTGGTCTAATTTTATTATGACCAAAAACTAAATGATATATATATATATATATATATTGTTTTTTTTATATACATATATATCTTTCTGTCTGTCCGTGTATCTCACACTCTTTTCTCTCTCTCTCTCTCTCTCTCTCTCTATATATATATATATATATATATATATAGAGAGAGAGAGAGAGACAAAGAGCATGAGATATATATATTCTCACACACACACCCACACTTTTTTACATTCCATTTCTGTCTTCCATCATGCTTATTAATAAATATGTTTTGTATTTATGTATATATAATAATAATATCCAAGATAAACTTTGTCCTGTTGTCGAATGAAAACCATCAGTGGTGTTTCTCACACATCTAAAATTATCCAAAGTTAATTTGCTTAGAATAGAATATCTGACTTTGTACAAATGTTTTGAAAAATAATGAAATGAGAGAGGAAGGGAAAAATACAGTGGATAAATATTTGTGAAAATACTTAAGTCCTGAACTGCAGTTTGGATTGCAGTTCATTATAAAATAAACTTCGCATTATCTACTTTTAGTGATAAAATGAGAAGACAAACCATAAAAAATATTTCATGATGCTCTTCCTTGTTTCTGGACTTTACGTATTATGATTGGAGACAATATTTACCGATCAGACTTTACTTTGTAGTAAGTATGACTTTTTTTCCCCAAAGGTGTTTGTGAGACAGTAATTGTTAGATAGAAAAAAATGCTGAGATTATTCTTTTTATTTTTGCTGGTTTTATCTTTGTTTTTTTGATATTTCTGTTTTGGTTGAAAATATTTTGCAAAATGATGATCCAAATTGTTAGACAGTAAATAATTTAATAAGAATGACCTTCTTAAAAATTATTTACTGAAGGTAAAATCAGCAGGAATGAGACTAATTGAAAACAAAGACCAAATACGACAAAAATATAATTATAGAAAAAAGTCATTGATTATAAAATTTGTCTTGTAATCACAAATGTTTAAAGACAATGTTAATGTCTAGTGAGGTACTTTTTTTTATGTAAAAAGCTCAGATTTGTTTTGTAATCATTACAATAAAGAAGTAAATAGGTTCCCCCACTGTCCTGTTCACATCCTCTTTTGAATAAAAGTAGAGTTTATCCCCTATTTAGAATTAGGTCTTTAATTCTTTTTTTAAAATCTCATTCTCTCCCAGTAGCCCCTTGCGTCTCAGCGGCATTATTGCCTTGCTTGGGATGAGTAGGGTAATTTATTTAAGAAAAAAATAAAAAAAGAGAAGCTGATCTGATGAATCTTTCAATATGGTGAATCAATCTTTTGTGTTGCATGCAGTTTGTAATATGGAGGACCATAATGTTAAAAAAAAAAAGTCTCCCTTGTCCAAGTCTGTTATCAAACATTCCTTCAGCAACAGAATGTATTTGACACTTTTTAAGTTTCTTTAAAGTCTTCTTCTCCTTCTTTCACTTCCAGTAACCCCTTGCATTTTAGCAGCATTGTTTTGTGGTACAGTGGATATCGGCTCGGAACGAGAAACCGGGGAGCCGAGTTCGAATTCCAGCTGAATCCATTGTATTCACTTACGCGCAAATACCCTTGGGAAAGGTATTAATCCGTCTCTTCCTTCCAGTTATGGGTTAAATAACAGGACAGATTGGGTTCTATAGCCTTGGTCGGCAACCAGTCTACCGCAGAAAGCAATGGCAACCTACTGCGGGATAATGTTCTGCCCAGTCAGTCATGTCTCTTTCGAGACATGATCGCCCAAGCGTGTATCACGTATGGCACCTAAACTGACTGACTGCCTTGCTTGGGACAAGTGGAGTAATTGATTGAAGAAAAAAAAAAGAGAAGCCAATCTTTCAATATAGTGAATCAATCTTTTTGCAATTTGTGATATGGAGGGCCATAATGCTAAAAAAAAGTTTTTGTCCAAGTCTGGTATCAAACATTCCTTCAGCAACAGAATGTATTTGATACTTTTCAAGTTTCTTTTAAAGTCTTTTCCTTCTTTCACTCCCAGTAGCCCCTTGCATCTTAGCGGCATTATCACCTTATTAGTCAGAATTGATTTAAAAAAAAATTTAAAAAAATTGACTATTTTAGGTGGAGGATAGTTTTTTTGTTTTTTTTTAATTATTTTATTTGAAATGAATCTTTGAAAATAATTCTTCTCCAATTTGGATTTGAACCTCATTAAATGTCTCCAGACTCACAGTATCGCTTAATCTAGAGTTTTTATGTGGTTAAGATTTTTTTACAAGTTTAGACACAAATTTAAGATGAAAATAGCACAAAAGATGCTAAGACCTTATCTTGAAACCTGAGATATCAGTTTATGAAAGAAAATATCAAAATTGGGGATAGTTTAAGAAAAATTAAAAAATAACTGAAATTAGAGACAGAAAGGTGTTTCACCAACATTGATGTTGAGTGTAATTTAAAAAAAAGATATTATTAGATACATTTATTTATATCTAAATATTCTTTTTCTTTGACTACTGCAAGATTGAGGGTCATCCAAGTTCTATCAAGATGGGTGGGTGTAGGGGAGACAGGAGCAATGGGCTTTATCTTATCATTCTGTCCCATGACTTGTTAGAAGAGGGAGTGTATTGAATTCAGAGTAGTTTTTCCTCTTACACTGGTTGCTGCAGCAAGGCTAAAGAGCACAGTCAGCACTGCGATTTTACTTCAAGCTAGTGTGGTGAAATAGATTCGTGATTTTCCAAGGGCGTTATCAATTTCATTTCCCTCACTTACAACTTAAACCCACCTCATGCATTCACTAATACACACACACACACACACATATTTGTTATCCACATACAAGCCTGTTTTACTGTATCACAGATCAGTGTGGCTAGACATCCACTTGCTTCTGACCTGGATTGAAACTCAACTGATTTGGTGTCAGTTGAAGTTGCTAAGCCATAGGCTCATGGAATCAGAGGAGAGAAATTTCAGCGTGTTATATATAAGCGGTGTATACACATGCCATATATATATATATATATATATATAGAGAGTGTAGCAGTATAGACTGCTCGGGTGTAATGAAAACTTTAAAACTAATCCTTGGTTCTGGAGCTTAGACTCAGCCTGAAAATATTTGTGTTAAATTTGGTGAGAATCAGATAAAAATTGTGGATTTGTATAAAGGACATACAGACAGATAAACAGACACACACACACAAACATCTTGCTTTATATATATATATATATATAATTGATTTTCTGCACTATTGTAAGAATTGCAACCTTGAAACTTCTGAATGTTGTTTCTTATGTCTTTGTCTATGAGTCAAATCATATTTGATTAAAATCGGACCACTCATTCTATGGCCCGATCTTTCGATCTTTTTTTTTTTATATTTATCGTGGTACCTTGAAACAAAACCTAGCTAAGAACACTGGCAGAGGCTTATAGTACAACTGTGTAAATTTTCAAGAATATCAGTTCAGCCATTTCGGAGTCTGTAGGTAATGGACACACACACAGAGGCAAAGTTCCATTTATAAATAAGGTTAGATAAGATTTAGATTTTTTTTTCTTCTTTTTTTTTCATTCAGAATTCACTTGATTACGCAACCTTGGTTTCAACCTGTTGGCATTTTCAGGCATTTTATATTAACTGATTTTTCAACGTTTTATCTTAGACATAACAGGGAACTTTCAGAACGCATAAGTGGAAGTTGAAAATAAGGGAGGAGCTGGTCAAAAATTGTAAACACTTAAATCTGGGTTTGTATGAACCTAAAATGTATTGTCTGAGGTGTTTACATCCAGACATTACTTCAGACGTTTCATTTAGAAACCTTTCTTGTTCTGGAAATGATACTATGACTAACATCTCTTCTTGGCACAATCTGCAGACATCATTGTGTATATGTGTGTGTGCATATATATATATATATATGATGGTACACACACACACACGCACTCTTATATACATATATATCTTTCTGTCTATGTGTGTGTATCTCAGGCTCTCTCTTTCTCTATATATATATATACATTCTAACACGCACAAACGTATATATATATACATTCTAACACACACAAACGTATATATATACATTCTAACACACACAGTATTATCATATATATTCTAACACACACAAACGTATATATATATTCTAACACACACAAACGTATATATATATTCTAACACACACAAACGTATATATATATTCTAACACACACAAACGTATATATATATATTCTAACACACACAAACGTATATATATATTCTAACACACACAAACGTATATATATATATTCTAACACACACAAACGTATATATATATATTCTAACACACACAAACGTATATATATATATTCTAACACACACACAAACGTATATATATATATATTCTAACACACACAAACGTATATATATATATATATATACACACAAACGTATATATATATATATTCTAACACACACAAACGTATATATATATATATTCTAACACACACAAACGTATATATATATATTCTAACACACACAAACGTATATATATATATTCTAACACACACAAACGTATATATATATGTTCTAACACACACAAACGTGTATATATATGTTTTAACACGCACACAAACGTGTATATATATGTTCTAACACACACAAACGTGTATATATATATTCTAACACACACAAACGTGTATATATATATTCTAACACACACAAACGTGTATATATATTCGCACACACAAACGTGTATATATATATTCTAACACACACAAACGTGTATATATATATTCTAACACACACAAACGTGTATATATATATTCTAACACACAAACGTGTATATATATATTCTAACACACACAAACGTGTATATACATATCTAACACACACAAACGTGTATATATATATTCTAACACACACAAACGTGTATATATATATTCTAACACACACAAACGTGTGTATATATATATTCTAACACACACAAACGTGTGTATATATATATTCTAACACACACAAACGTGTATATATATATTCTAACACACACAAACGTGTATATATATATTCTAACACACACAAACGTGTATATATATATTCTAACACACACAAACGTGTATATATATATTCTAACACACACACAAACGTGTATATATATATTCTAACACACACAAACGTGTATATATATATTCTAACACACACACAAACGTGTATATATATATTCTAACACACACAAACGTGTATATATATATTCTAACACACACAAACGTGTATATATATATTCTAACACACACAAACGTGTATATATATATTCTGTTACACACAAACGTGTGTATATATATATTCTAACACACACACAAACGTGTATATATATATTCTAACACACACAAACGTGTATATATATATTCTAACACACACAAACGTGTATATATATGACTGTACACACAAACGTGTATATATATATTCTAACACACACAAACGTGTATATATATATATTCTAACACACACACACACACACATATATTCCTAACACACACATATATTCTAACACACACACACATATATTCTAACACACACACACATATATATTCTAACACACACACACATATATATTCTAACACACACACATATATATTCTAACACACACACACATATATATATTCAACACACACACATATATATATATTCTAACACACACACACACACATATATATTCTAACACACATATATATATTCTAACACACACACACACATATATATTCTAACACACACACACACACATATATATATTCTAACACACACACATATATATATTCTAACACACACATATATATATTCTAACACACACACATATATATATTCTAACACACACACATATATATATTCTAACACACACACACATATATATTCTAACACACACACACACACACATATATATTCTAACACACACACACATATATATTCTAACACACATACTCACATATATATTCTAACACACACACATATACATATATATTCTAACACACACACATATACATATATATTCTAACACACACACATATACATATATATTCTAACACACACACATATACATATATATTCTAACACACACACACACACATATATATATTCTAACACACACACACACACATATATATTCTAACACACACACATATATTCTAACACACACATATATTCTAACACACACACACACATATATTCTAACACACACACACACACACATATATATATTCTAACACACACACAAATATATATATATTCTCAAACACACCTATATATTCTCACGCACACAAACATATTCTCACACACATACATTCTCACACACACACGCACACACATATTCTCTCACACACATATATATATTCTCTCTCACACATATATTCTCACACACATTTATATATATATATTCTCTCACACACACACATATATATATTTTCTCATACATACATATATATATTCTCACAGACACACACACATATATATTCTCACACACACACACAGACACATATATATTCTCACAGACACACACACACATATATTCTCACGCACGCACCCACATATATTCTCACACACACACACACACATATATTCTCTCACACACACACACATATATATTCACACACACACACGCACACACACATATACTCTCGCAGACACACACAGATATACTCTCGCAGACACACACACATATGCTCTCGCAGACACGCACACATATGCTCTCGCAGACACACACACACATATACTCTCGCAGACACACACACACATATACTCTCGCAGACACACACACACATATACTCTCGCAGACACACACACATATACTCTCGCAGACACACACACACACATATATATATTCTCACAGACACACACACACACATATATTCTCACAGACACACACACACATATATATATATTCACAGACACACACACACATATATATATATATATATATTTAGACACACACACACACATATATATATATATATATTCTCTCTGACACACACACATATATATATATTCTCACAGACACACACACACACATATATATATATATTCTCATGACACACACACACACACATATATATATATATTCTCCTTGACACATATATATATATATATTATATAACACACACACACACTATGTATTCTCACACACACATATATATATTCTCACAGACACACACACATATATATATTCTCACAGACACACACACATATATATATTCTCACAGATACACACATATATATATTCTCACAGACACACACATATATATTCTACGAACACACACACACATATATATATTCTCACAGACACACACATATGTATATATTCTCACAGACACACACATATATATATATTCACTGAACACACACATACATATACATATATTATATAGACACACACACACACACATATATATATACAGACACACACACACACACATATATATTCTCACAGACACACACACACATATATATATTCTCACAGACACACACACATATATATATTCTCACAGACACACACACATATATATATTCTCACAGACACACACACACATATATATATATTCTCACAGACACACACACACATATATATATTCTCACAGACACACACATATACATATATACAGACACACACACACACACATATATATATTCTCACAGACACACACACATATATATATATAGATACACACACACATATATATACACGAAGACACACACACACACACATATTCACTCACAGAGACACACACACACACACATATTCACACAGACACACACACACACACATATATATATTCTCACACACACACACACATATATATATATATTCTCACAGACACACACACATATATATATTCTCACAGACACACACATATATATATTCTACAGACACACACACACACACATATATTCTCACAGACACACACACACATATATATATTCTCACAGACACACACACATATATATATATTCTCACAGACACACACACATATATATATTCACACAGACACACACACACACACACACACACACAGACACACACACATATATATATATTCTCACAGACACACACACATATATATATACTGGGCTCCCACACCCACACACATATATATTCTCACAGACACACACACACATATATATTCTCACAGACACACACATATATATATATTCTCACAGACACACACATATATATATATTCTCACAGACACACACATATATATATATTCTCACAGACACACACATATATATATATTCTCACAGACACACACATATATATATATTCTCACAGACACACACACATATATATATTCTCACAGACACACACACATATATATATATATTCTAGACACACACACACACATATATATATATTCTCACAGACACACACACACATATATATATATTCTCACAGACACACACACACATATATATATATATTCTCTCTAGACACACACACATATACATATATATTCACTCACAGACACACACACATATATATATATTCTCACAGACACACACATATATATATATTCTCACAGACACATATATATATATTCTCACAGACACACACATATATATTCTCACAGACACACACATATATATATTCTCACAGACACACATATATATATATTCTCTCTGAACACACACATATATATCTTTATATACAGACACACACATATATATATTCTCCCAGACACACACATATATATATTCTCACAGACACACACATACATATTTCTGCGAACACACACATATATACATATATATACAGAACTTTTATATATATATTCACTCACAGACACACACACATATATGTTTCTACACAGACACACACATATATATATATTCTCACAGACACACACACACACAAACATACGAACACACACATATATATATTCTCACAGACACACACATATATATATTCTCACAGACACACACATATATATATTCTCACAGACACACATATATATATTCTCACAGACACACACATATATATATTCTACAGACACACATATATATATTCTCACAGACACACACATATATATATTCTCACAGACACACACACATA
>JBBBDQ010002386.1:265000-282500 GCA_037127315.1 Ascarosepion bandense
GACACACACACACACACACACACACACGAAACACACACACACACACATATATATATTCTCACAGACACACACACACACATATATATATATTCTCTACCCCACACACACACATATATTCTCACCCCCCCCCACACACACATATATATTCTCACACACACACTTTTTTACATTCCATATATATATATATATATATATATTCAGTTAAAGTGGACCCAAGGTTTTGCATTTGTTGAGTTTCCTGGCATTTACGTTTTTTATAGAAAGTGCTCAATACAATAAATATTGTAGAGCATAGTAGATTCATATAAGTATGAATTAAAAGTACATTGCAACACAGAAATTTCTATATTTCAAGATTTCTATCTTGTCATTAGGCAATGTTGGTTGTGAAAATGATTTACATTTAAATACAAAACTTATGGCTTGCTATTTGTGTGTGTTCCTTTTTAACGAATCAGAATAAAGATTCACTTTGAAATTGGGCCAGTAGTGTGTACGTGTGTGTGTGTGTATATATATATATATATATATATATATAAAAGAAATAATAGCTTTTTATTCCTTAATCCAACATTTTTATTACTGTAAATTTTAATTTTACTGTGTACTTATATTTAAGTAGACTGTTTATTTTTTATTTTATTTCATTTAAAGGCCTTGAACATTCAATAAAGTCTTATTAAAGAAAAATAAACTTAACAGGATTCAGACGTGATGAAATTCAAATTGAGCCTCACTTGATCGCAACACTCTTTGTAGCCAAGTTGATCAAAACACATTGGATGAAATGACAGTTTTTCCTTCAAAGGGGGATGCAGGTTCAAATCCTGCAGATTTTACTTTAAAAAGGTTTTCTCCAAGGTTCTGACCAGTGGATAAAATAAAATATTTTTACAAAAATTAAACAGTGTGTACTCAAAATATGTGTATCTACTAAAAATGACATTTAAAGTGTGTGTGTAAGTATATATATATATATATATATATATATATATATATATATATATATATATATACACACACAAAAAATCTAAAGTGAGCCAAAACCTACCGCGGTTTCACACTACGGATCGTCAGGGCAAATTTACGGTCTACATACTTAGTTTATTTAGTTATTATTTTGATTTATATATATATATATATATATATATATATAAGTACGTATATTTTAGTACATAGTAGCATCTTTTCTTTGAAACACGTATTAAACAATAGAGACAACTTAGTCTTGCAGATTTTTTTTTGTATTTGCTCATGAGGCTTTTTATTTCCAAATTATGTTTATGCAAATATTGTCCATATGTTAACCGAGTACTTTCGAATGTCATCATTCATCATCAGGGTCAAATTTACAGTTTTAAACATCAATTGCCTTGGAAATAAAAAGCCTCATTAGAAAATATGAGAAAATACAAAAGAAAATCTGCAAGACTCAGTTGTCTCTATCATTTAATACGTGTTTAATATATATATATATATATATACACACACACACACACTTGGGCAGCAATCTTTCATTTAAACATCTACTCAGAGAAGTGGTAGTATGATCAATATAGGTAATTGATTTATGACAAGAAACACAATCTTGTACAGGGCATTGGAATTCATACACTATATTAGTCATGACTAGATTTGATTGGGGTTATTTTTATGAGGAACAACAAGGTTTGCAGTCTTCCATTTTCTATATCATAAATTTTACATGTTTTTGAGGAATTACAGCAGAAATATGGTGTTCAATAATTTTTGTATAGAAAATTCAACCTGTTTATAATTAATGTGCATTTGGTTGCAATAAAATATGTTGACATTTTCTTGAGTGTTATTTTTAATGCTAGTGTTATGTATTTTTTGTACGAATTATTTTATTTGTTTATCAATGATGTAGTTGGGGAAATTATTGTTGACTCATGTTTGTTTTATGTTTTTAAGTTCGCTCAACAATATTCTTTTGAAGGATGAATTTTGATGTGCTCTATTTAAGAAATTCATTATTCCTGCTATTTTATGCCTTTCCAAACATTGGTTATTACAGTTAAGAAGATGAGTTCCTATTGGTGTTATTTTTTTTTTTTTATACAGATAAGTGATAAATTTGTTAGTTTTTAGCTCTATATTGATATCAAGAAATGAGATTTTGTTATTGCCCATTAGTTCATAGGTAAATTTTAGCAAGGAGTTATTTAACAATCCTTCATATTTTTTTCAAAACAAGAATGTCAACATACCTTTTATAAATCTCTGGTTTCTTGGTTGTTTTAAACTTTTTTTTTTAATGTAGGACATGTGAAAATTAGAGAAAGTAGAACCTAATAGGTTTCCCATACTTGACACTATTAGTTTGTATGAATATGTTACTATTGCGGTCAGAAAATGGTTTGTGTGGTGCATACAGTGAGAAGTTTCCAAAGAATTGCTGGTTGGAATTTTGGTGGAGAAATTGATGGACAAAAAGGTTTTCTACATCCAGCAAAGTTTACAGTAAAACATGAGGACATAACATCCTTAAAAATGGCCAGTGAAGTGGCTGAAAGTGCTTGGAAAGTAGAAAATTATGGAACATTTTTACACTCCTTATCTCCAGCAAAAAAGAAACATGTAAGAATACTGGAAAAATAAAATTAAAAAAAATTAAAATCTTCCTCGTCAGTCATTTTCACTGTACAGGTTGAATAGATCTGGTGAGAAGACACATCCCTGTCTTACAGTCCTTTCTATTTTTGTATATCTGCTGAATTCATTTCCTGTCCATATACAGGCAGTTTGTTGCCAAGATAGGTTCTTGATTATTCTAATGTCTTTCCCAAATACCTCGCTATCCTAAACCTATCTAATCAGATTCACAACCCATTCATTCATTACAGTTTACTCATTCACCACAAGATCTCATCCATCACCATTCAGTTCACCATATACCACAATATCATATATTTCCAGAATATTCATTTCCTGTCCATATACAGGCAGTTTGTTGCCAAGATAGGATTTTGATTATTCTAATGTCCTTCCCCAATATGTCAAGGTTGCCGAGCATCTCTAACAAGTCTTTGTGGAGTACTTTGTTGAATGCCTTTTCATAGTCTGTAAAACACAGATACACTTCCTTCTATATTTGTATTGCTCTTTATGATAATATTTTGAGCATAAATATCACTTTCTTTGTTCTGATGTCTTTGACAAACGCACACTCTTCTTGTCCTGTCTCTGGCCTGATTCTTCTGCGTACTCTATTTATCAGAATCCGGATGATGAGTTTTGTTATGTGGCTCATTAAGCTAATTGTTCAGTGGAGATCACATTTCTTTATACCTGGCTTCTTAGGCAGTGCTGTGAAAATTGATCTGCTCAGGTCTTTTGGTATATTACCACTGTTGTAGATTTCATTTGTTATTTCTGTCATCCTGTCTATGCCAAAATTGTCTAAGGTTGTTAGCATCTTTATTACAGTACCATCTGGACCTGCTGTTTTGTTTCTATCCAATTTGGCCAGTGCAACTTCTATTTTGGTTTATAATATTTCTGGCCCTTCAGTATTTCTGTGTATTGCCAGGTGCTCTCTATTGTTGTGGAAGAGATTTCTGATATATTCATTCTATTAGTTTTTTTTTTCTTTCTCTAATATGAGCGTTCCATCCTTAGATTTTATGTATCCTTTTGATGAGCAAATCTTTTGTCCTGTTCCCTTATTTTTTTATGCAGATCTTTTTTGTTATGCTCAACCACTCTATTCCTGCACATTTATCATTGCACCAGTCTTCTTTAGCCTGCTTGCATTTGCTCCTTATTTCCTTGTGTAGTTTTTTTTTATATTCCATTCCATGTCTTGGTATTGTTTGCTGTCTCTTATATCATGTCAAAAATATCATTGGTGATCCACTTCTTTTTCCTTCTATGTTCATTTTCATTTGGGATGATGTCATTTGCTGATGTCACTAGAGTGGCTCTTAGTGTGTCCAAGTTTGAGTTTCCATTTCCAATTTGTCATTCGTATTTTCTTTTCCCACTGTAGATTTTTTCTGTAGGTTCAGGTTATTCACAAGTCTGCTGTATTGCCGTCTGGGTGCTGCATTAGGCTTCTTCAATCTCTGAAGTTTCATACTTAATTTGCATATTACCAGGAGATGATTACTTCTGCAGCCAGCAGTTGGATAGGTTTTGCAGTGAAGTACTGCATATTTTTTCTGTAGGTTCAGGTTATTCACAAGTCTGTTGTATTGCCATCTGGGTGCTGCATTAGGCTTCTTCAGTCTCTGAAGTTTCATCCTTAATTTGCATACAGCCAGGAGATGGTCACTTCTGCAGCCAGCAGTTGGATAGGTTTTGCACTGAAGAACTGCATTTCTGAATCCCTGTTCCTGAATCTCTTGTTGATAGTTTCGTAGTCGATTTGATTTTTCGTTTATCCTTCTGGGCTTCTCAATGTTCATAATTGTTTTGGTTGTTCTTGAAACTAGGTATTGGTTATTACCTGGTTATTCACTGTGCACCCTTGGACCCATTTCTTTCAAGTTATTGCAATTTCTTAGTTTAAAATTTCCAACTGTTTCACTTTCTCCCTCTTTAACAACTTTAGCATTCAGGTCTCCCATGATAATTTTAATTTCTTGTGACTTGCACTGAACCTTGGTGTCGTCCAGCTTGGAGTAGAAAGATTTGATTTTTTGTCTTCTGTACTTTTTGTTTCTGGTGCATATACCACTATTACAGACATGTTGAGAGTCCTCCTTTTAGTTTAACCACAAGAATTCTTTCAGACAACTGGCAGTATTCCAGAACATATTTCTTATTGTATTCTTTGGAAATCTTTTGCAGTCCTCAGATTGACACCCAAAGTCTGGAATTTCTGTATTTGTGCTTCTAACATGAATGCTAAGTAGTACAGTATGCGGTTTTCACATTTCTGGCAAAGTGAATTTCAGTATGGTGTTTTTTTTTTTTCCCTTACAGATTGTTTCCAACTGATCCTACTATACTATAAAATATAAATGACAACAATTTACCCATCATAACCTGCATATATATATATATATATATATATATGTGTGTGTGTGTATTTTTTTAGAAAAGATTTCCGATTTATTACAATTCCAATGGGTTATACATATTTCACCGCATAATGATGTTATATTGCAGCTTGTCAGACCCAAATGGTACAACAGTTGATCCTCAAAATTTTGTGGATCAACTGTTGTACCATTTGGGTCTGACAAGCTGCAATATAACATCATTATGCGGTGAAATATGTATAACCCATTGGAATTGTAATAAATCAGAAATCTTTTCAAAATTATATTACTGTTAAATTAAATATATGAATTTAACATTGAGTTCTTTTGAGTTGTCTCTATCTGAATTTACCTGGATAGTATACCAAGTGTGCTATGTTTTTATATATATATATATATATATATATATATAGTTTTTGATCCTAATTAAATTAGACCAGTACACGGTTGTATTAAAGTGTTCAATACCATTATATTATAGAACTTTACAATATTTTTTATTTTAGTTATGACGCAACCCAGGTTTCTATTTTTCAGATGATTTACAATAACTGATCTTACTGTTTATTTTTTATCCTTATTTTTTTTAAATGCTCACATAACAGGGATCTTTTATGAAAACCTACTTTTCAAAATTAGGAGAAATTACTTAAGTCTTAGAATACCTTCATCCATGATTGTATGATCTTAAGTATTTATTAGTATAGTTACACTTGGACATAATTTCTATTCTTTCATTTTAGTAATTCATATTTGTTTGGAAATAAGATAATAGCTAACTTTTCTTCCTGGCACACTCTACATATATATATATATATATATATATATATATATATATATGCATGCAAGTTGCTACCCAAAAGTTCTTGAATTTTGTGTTCATATCGTGTATGTGAACTAATGTTTGTTTTTGTATGTTTTTTTTTCTAAGCATAACGTAAAAGAAAATTATTTCACTTGAGTAGTAAAATCCTGAGTTCATTGCCTGATAGTCACGGGATTTGAATGTAACTGGCTCTCAAAAAACAATGTGTGGTCTGAGATATTGGTGAGAAATATTTTTTTGTTAGCCATTTTTCTCAATACTTTAGAATCAGAAACCGGAGAATTCTGCAGAATTCAAGCCAAAAGATGTCACAATCCAGTCAAGCGGAAATGAAGAATGTGCATATGTCAGACATCATGGCAACATTTCCAGGGAGGCTATCAGGAAGCATATAAGGTTCCATTTTAATTAATTTGGATATTTTAAGGTCTTGGAATTGGTAAAAAGAAATTGTCGACATTGAGTTTAAGAAAGAAAACAGATATACCCGCATGCTCTCTCTCTTATTCCTTCTTGCTCTTTTTCTCATATTGCCATCTCTCTTTCCCTCTCTCATATATTGACCCATCTCTCTCTCATATTGTCTCATCTCTCTTTCTCTCATATTTCCTATCAACTTTTATACAATCACTAGCAGTATAGCCCAGCGTTGCATGGGTGTAATGAAAGCTTTAAAACTAATCCAAAGTCCTGGAGCTCAGACTCAGCCTAAAGAATATTTGTGTGAAGTTTGGTGTGAATTGGATAAAAATTGTGGATTTGTATAAAGGACATACAGGCAGATAAACAGACACACACACACATCTTGCCATATATATATATAATCGATTTTCTGCACTATTGTAAGAACTGCAACTTTGAAACTGCTGAATATTGTTTCTTATGTCTTTGTCTATGAGTGTATCAAATTTGATTAAAATTGGACCACTCCTTCTATAACCCGATTTTTTTTTTTTATTATCGATTTTCGATATTTATCGGGGGTACCTTGACACAAACCCTAGCTAAGGACTCTCGCAGAAGCTTATAGTACAACTGTGTAAATTTTCAAGAAAATTAGTTCAGCCATTTCAGAGTCTATAGGTAACGGATACACAAACACACACACACGCAAAGTTCCATTTATAAATAAGTTTAGATATTAAAATTATTCATACAGTCTAATAATCTTAATGGTGATTTTAAACTCTGATAATATTAAAGTGCACTGTGGTGCAGTGAATATTGGCCTGAAATCAGAGAGCAGAGTTCAAATTCTAGTTGAATTCATTGCATTCACACATGCACATGAATACCCTTGGAAAAGGTATTAATCTGTCTCTTCTTCCTCCAGCTATGAGTTAAATAGCAGAACAGATTGGGTTCTATAGCCTTGGTTGACAACCAATCTACTGCAGAAAGTAATGGCAACTTACTGCAGGAAAATCATGCTGAGTCAGTCATGTCTCTTTTGAGACATAATCACTCGAGCTTGTATCATGTATGGCACTTAACTGACTGAATATTAACTTTAGTAGATAAGCTGAAAATTCTTTAATGAGAAAACATTCATCATAATATATCACAAGTAAGAGATAATATATTGAGGCATACTACTCAAAGGAATTCATATACGAGGGAGTGCTGAAAAGTTCTCTATCTGACCAAAAAGCTCTTAAAAAACTTTGTTGGGCCATTCCTATATAGTAACCAAGTGTGATTGATGGTGAGGTGAAATGCTGATTGTGTTGGATTTTTCTGCTGACTGCATTTCAAACTGGTGCATTGACAAGTTCTCACTTTTCTTAATTGCTGTTGTTCCCAGTTCCACCCTGACTTGGTAGCACCTGTTAGGGTCCCAGCTATGGGCAAATAGTGTCATAACCCCAGTTTTGCATTAACTACGAAAGCATAAAAATAGATTTTTATTGTAAAAATACTGGCAATATATTTAAAAAAAAAAAATGTTAGCAACAAACAAAAGAAATTTATCAGCAATACATTTGACTCTCAACAAAAAGCCTCTTTATAAAAATATTTCTATGAAACCTGATCTACAAACTGATTTCTTAGAAAGAATACACATTCTATTTATACAAACCTATCCTAAGAATTTTGTTGGACTTAAATAACCCATTGAGGTTGATATACCTTAAAACAAAATCCACTAATCCATAGAGGCAAGTTCATCAGAACAATTACCATGAAAGGATTTATAGAAAAAGCACAGGGAAACTACATTATGGCACTGGGAAAGTGATTTAAGCTGAGATGTCAGGTCAAGACCAATAACATTGCAGATTCTTTTGATTTTTATCATGAGTCTCTAAATATATAGCAAGATCACCAGGTTAGGTCAGGTAGCAGTTGATGAGCTTTTTTTTCCCTACATGTCTTGACTGCATGAATTTCAAACCCTGATTTAGACAGTGTGTATTTTAACTCTGTGGAAACAGTGGGAGCAATAACTTAAAAGATCAGTATACACCTGATGAAGGGTGACGGGCACAGCAATTGAAACGTTGTGATAACAACAAAGACGAGGACAATAGTTTGACTATAAATAGTGTAAATAATAACTCCTCGCAGAAATTCAGATAGAAATAAATAAAAATGTGTGTGTGTGTGTGTTGAATTGTGATAATGCTTAGTGCCAAGATTTTTTTCAGTGGTTCACTGATATTTTCTCAAGTGGGTTTTTTGTCATAAAGTGCTCAATATTGGGATAGGGATATTGTTAATAGGATTAATGTGGAGAAGTTTGTCAGTTAACTAAGCAGTCATGCTGATTTCAAAGTTTTGTGTCTTCACTCATCAGGGTTTAAGCTCAATTTGCTGTTGTGTTCCTTTTTTCTTTATATGCAGCTCAGTGTAATTTAATATTTTGCTATGTGAGTGGGTCTACAGGCAGTTAATTGTTTTTGATGAAATAAAGTCAACACAACAAACATTATATTATATATAATATTCTGAAACTGTTGACATAATAATTTGGTAACATAATAATTGTGAGTTCAGTCTCTGGGCTGGGCAGTATGTACTTCAACTCAGTTGAAACAGTGAGTAATAACTGAGCAATACTAAAGAGAGATCCTTAGGCATGGGTAGTGGAACAAAAACCGTCTACCTTCATAGTTTTATTTGGTTGGTTTGGTTGTTTTGTTTTTATGGCATATCAACACCTCGGCGGGTCATTTATTGCCAACTAAATTTTATTTATTTCTGGTAATACCTTTTTTCTTTCAACAATTTATTTTTTTTTTTGTCTAGTAACACTTTTTTCTTTTCGAGTATCAAGATTCATAGGGATTTATTTTTTAAGGGCAGGGTCCCCAAGTCCTACCCTTATTATTTAACCCATAACTGGAGGGAAGGGACAGATTAATACCTTTCCCAAGGGTACCAGTGCTTAAGTGAATGCAGGGTATTCAACTGGAACTTGAACTCTGCTCACCGATTTCACTTTCCAAGCTGATATCCACTGCACCACAACGCACATCCATCACTAAACGCTTACAGCACTTGGTATTCCCAAGTGATCACCCATCTAAGTACTGACCAGGCTCAACATTGCTTAACTGTAAGCCTTCATAGTTTTAATAAAGGGTTCTGTTCAGAATTCTCAATAGGTTACCCAGATCAGTAAACACCTGATGAAGGCTAGCGTGCACAATGAATGAAATCTTGTAATAACAACAAAGATGAGGACAATAGTCCAAATAACTGCTCATCTCAAAAATTCTGGCAGAAATGAAAGTAATTCTCTTTTTTTTTTTTTTTTAATTAGTTTATACCTTGAAAGTGAACCCGTGCTATAAAAAAAAATGATGGCAAAATATTTATATCAGTCAGTCAGTTAAGTGCCATATGTGATACACACTTTGAGCAATCATGTCTCTTTTGAGACATGACTGACTGAGCAGAAGATTATCCTGCAGTAGGTTGCCATTGCTTTCTGCGGTAGACTGGTTGCCAGCCAAGGCTAGAGAACCCAATCTGTCTTATTATTCAACCCATAATTAGAGGGAAGAGACAGATTAATACCTTTCCCATAAGTACTTGTGCATAAGTGAATGCAAGAAATTCAGCTGGAATTCAAACTTGGCTCCCAGATTTGTCATTCTGAGTTGATATACTGTATAAAACGAGAGTAACATATTGATGTACCCCTACGACTGTGTATCTTCATGTAAGATATGAGAAAAAAATAGTCCCCCCACCGTGTGTGTGACAGGAGGGTGTTTATTTAGATAACATCATAATGTAAGACCTTAGAATCCTTCAGCCAATACATTATCAAAGATGTTTGTTGCCAGTATTGTTAATGATAGAAGAGGCACAAAAATTACTTACAGAAGAGAAGTTGGAACTTCTTTAAAAACATAATTTTAATAAAAAAATAATTAAAATGTAAGGTTGATGTAAACAGTTCCACAAGAAGACTGTGTACTTGAAAATCCACCAACCTAGTCTGTATAGACAGAAAGAGCACTTTGTTCGTTTCTTACGATTGTTGGAGTGATTTTGAGTTTTTCTTTTTCCATTTTATTACACTTGTGGAACTGTGTTTACATCCCACTTAAATTTTAATTATTTTTTGATTAAAATTATGTTTTTAAACGAGTTCCAACTTTCCCTTCTGTAAGTAATTTTTATGTCCTGTCTATCATTAACGCCAACGAGCACCTTTGATAATGTGTTGGCTGAAAGGATCCTAAGGTCTTACATTATGATGTCTACTTTATTTAAATCTATTTGTTATTTCTGTTGGTATAAGTCTCTGTTTTTATATATATATATATATATACAAACACAAATAAATATACTACGGTCTTCATTATAATAGAGGATATATATATATATATATATATATATATATATACACAAACATATTCTTCACTACTCACCGACATAATTATTGCAAAAATAAGGTATTTTTTAAAGAGCAAACATACAGCAAGAGGTTTAATAACTGGTAGGAAAGAGAATGAACTGAGCTGACATTGCCTCACTATTGTCTCCTTTTTTCATGACGGTGACAGGAAGGAAATAATATATATATATATATAAACACACACACACACACATATCTTTGTTATAATAGAGAAGATTGTTTTCGTTCCACCAAAAAGTTATATATATGTTTTTCTGCAGCAAAATTTATCTGGACATTCATAAATGGTTTTTCTTATAAATTACTTGTTTGGGATTCTAATCTAAATTCTTCAAACTGAATATTAAGCTTAGACTCCAGTGAAACTTAGAAGCAGGAAAAATGTGGTATTCTTAGAAGAATGCTGAAAATATCTTATTGAGATAGAATAACAAGGCAGCAGTCCAATGCACCCACATGAAAAGTTCATTAATGAGAACATTAAATATGAAAAGAGAACTTGAATTCCTGGACTGTTAGAAAAAGAGAGAAAGCCATGAGCCTGGGAAAATTGCAAGACAAAGAAGAAAATAAATGGCTGTGAAAGAACTCAGAAACCCCAAAACCTCAATGATGCTTCAAGAGATCATTTGATACGGAGTGATGTGGTCATCCAAGCATGCGATATGTGAGGCGCACGATGGTGATATATTCTTCATATGTTGTATCTTTTCATGATGTAGGCGATCATGAACCTCCACTCTTTCTCTTTTTTTTTTCATTTCACTCCAAGTCAGGCATTCCACTGCCACTGTTGCACAGGGGGTTACATAGAGGAAAGTGATGAGAAAGAGTGGTTAGTTATAGAAAATGTTGGAAGGAGTGTGATAGATGAATGAGGATACCGAGGATGGGGGTTGGGTAGATGGGAAGAGTGTTTGAGAGAATGGATGTTAGTGTGATAAGAGGTGTCTATTGAGCTTATATTTAAATTCCTGGAGATTGTCGCTGTTGGGGAAGCAAGTATATGGAAGGGAATTCCACAGGTGGGATGTGTGAGAAAAGAAGCTGTTAGAGTAGAAATTGTGATTACATTTTATCTGTTTCACTGTAAAAGGGTGGGACCTAGTTGCTAATCTAGTATCTCGTGCAGATTCATACCTAGGGGGCACCAGTGATCTAAGTTCATCGGAGTAGAAGCTGTGAAAGTATTTATAGAAGAGGCACAGAAAAGCCACATCACCCCTCTCTCTTGTTGCACTTAACCCTCTATCCGTCCTGTGAGTATAACATTCTCCCAGCCCTCCTTCCTCATTATGTGTCACAGAAACCTTAGCTGTCTCTTCCTGATGCTAAGTATATTTCCTTTTCATTTGCATCCACTCTAAAACTTCATCATTGCTCACATGTTCCGTCCATGGTATCCTCAGCATCCTTCTGTAGAACACCATTTCTGTTGTTTTGAGAACTCTCCTTTATCTTTGAGGAGATTGTCTGGCATTTGCTGCCAAATAAGAGGACAGATAACAGTTCAGTACTCTTTTCTTTGTTTCCAAGGAAACTATTGTTACTTTGTTTTATCTGGCAATCAGTGTTCAATCCCGTGTGTTGGTGTCAACACTTTCTGTCTCTCAAAAGTCTACTCAACTTTTGGAATGCATCCTTGGTCATGCCAATGCACTTTTGGTTTATATATATATATATATATATATATATATATATATAAAAACAAATTAGTTGCAGAAATTTTAGACCCAATGATTGTACTTGAAAGAGTTGACTGCTTAAAATTAATGTTGTATTTTCTTTGTTAATCACATACCGAAAAAACATTTAAATATGACTGAAAATATAGTTTATGAATTTAAAGGTGTCTGTGTCCCCCACCCCCCATTTGAAAAATCAATTTACTTTTTAGCCTTGAATAATATATCGATGACATAATTGTCAGAACTTGCACAAAGCAAAGTGGTTTCTGCCTGACAGAGGATCTCTTGTCATAAAAACTTTTTGGCAAGTTTTTACATGACCAGATGCTCTTCTTGACACTCAATTCGGACACTCACGGTAGTCCGAGTAGACAGTGTACCTGGCTACAGCACAAGTGAACAAAAACTTAGTAAACTGAGTTAAAAGAAAATAACTAAGACATCTGGAAGTGGCATGACTCATGGAATGAGAACAGTCTACCCCAGTGATCAAAATAAAGGGCTCAATTCAAAATTTTATTCACCTGAAGGAAGTCAGTGTAATAAAGATGAGGACAATAGTTCAGTGTAAATAAACAGTTCAAATAACATTAAAAAGGCAGTTGTGGAGAGCCATAATCACTTTGATCCTGAAGGGACAAAGAAACTCTCCAACCTTATCCATGTGGCAGGAGCACCAGTGACTTAAGTTCATCAGAGCAGAAGCCATAAAAATATTTATAGAACAGACAGAGGGAAGCCACATCTCATTGGTGAGAAAGTGGCTGAAGTTGAGCCACCAAGTTGGTACCAATCACATTACCGATTCTCCTTTGGAGCCTGTCGAGAACACTGAGATGAACAGTTGGGGCGCCTGACTATATATGACAGCAATGTATCTCGCTAATGTATTTTCTCATTTTACTGTTAGTCTTAGTAAAAGATTAGCTTATGTTAAAACATTGTTTCTCATTATCACCGAAGTTAAGCAACTTCAAGTTGTGTCAGTAGCTAGATTGGGTTATAATTTGGGATTACAAGGTACTGTTAGCTTTGATATGCAGGTCGTGTAATGGATAATTGCCATATCACATTAAAATACAGGTTCTCATATGATCACCAAAGTTAAGCAACATCAAGCTCGGTCAATATTGAGATGGGTATGCAGGTGGTGTAATAGATAATAGCCATATCGCATTGAAATACCTGTTCTCATATGATCAACAAAGTTAAGCTATAACAAGCCTGGTCAGTATCAAGATGGGTATCCACTTGGGAATACAAGGTTCTGTAAGCTTGCATGTGTTGGGAGATATAATGAATAATGATATGTTGAAACACCTGTTCTCATATAACTGAAGTTAAGCACTATTGACCTGGTCAATACCTAGATGAGTGACTACTTAAAAATACCAGGTGTTGTAAGTTTGGATGTGCAGGTAGTGTAATGGATAAAGCTTCCTATTGGAGATCGGATAGCAGTTTTCAATTCCTGATTAGTTTATATTCACTTACAATTATTCTTGGAAAAGGTATGAATCCATCTATTCTGCCCCAGCTATGGGTTAATTAGTAGGACTTTTATCAGTAAATGATTATTTCTAAAATATTTCTACAATCTAAAAAAAATTTCTGGCTTTAAATAACCTGCAAAAGGTTGATAAGTCGTAAAAAAACAAATCAATCATTCAAACCTAGAATACCCCACCAAAAAACAAAAAACAAAAAAACCATTGGCATTTATGGTTATTTAACAGTCATATAATGTACTTGAAAGAAAAAACTGCTTGTACCCACCCATGTCTATTGAACAGGTGAAGAGGCTCATCCCCTTGTCCCCTGTTTAGGATGTGGTTTCCGGATTTTTCTTTTATGTAGCCCCCTGCACGTCAGTGGCATTACCGCCTTGCTCGGGGTGATATGATTAAAAAAAAAAATTAGAATTATTGGGAGGTTGTGAGGAGCATGGAACCACTCAATTGCTGTTGTTCCTAGGTCCAACCTGACCCAGAGTGGTAGCACCTGTTAGGGTCCCAGCTATAGGCAAATAGTTACCCCTCCCACACACACACACACCAAACTGGGCTCAAAACACTATGAAAGTATAAAAATTCAGTTTTATAGAAATATATACATAAAAATAAACTTTTGTAGAAAATACACATTTTTGAAAAAAATTGCCATTATATATAATTACTAACAGTATAGCCCAGCGTTGCTTGGGTGTAATGAAAGCTTTAAAACTAAGCCATAGTCCTGTAGCTCAGACTCTTTGGATGTTGGCACAAAAGACTAAAAAGCAATAGTTGTTCCCAGTTAAAGTGAAACCGTAGACTGAAAAAAATGAATGGATGTAAGTCAAATTTTGATTTCCTGGTATTGATATCAAATAAGTTTTTTTTCATCGTAAACTGAATTTTGAAGGCTAATTAAGTCCTCTGAGTAAATGGTATCATGGCTGAGACTAAGAACTACAATTATACCTACTTAGAGCCAAACCTGAAGCAAAAACTAAAATAAAAGGGCTGAAAAAAGTACAGGCATACAGGCAGATAAACAGATACACAAACATCTTGCCTTTTATATATATATATATTATCGATTTTCTGCACTATTTTAAGAACTGCAACCTTGAAACTTCTGAATATCGTTTCTTATGTCTTTGTATATGAGTGTATGAAATTTGATTAAAATCAGACCACTCCTTCTATAACCTGATTTTTTGTGATTATCGATTTTTGATATTTATTGGGGGTACCTTGACACAAAACCTAGCTAAGAACACTCACAGATGCTTATAGTACAATTGTGTAAATTTTCAAGAAAATCTGTTTGGCTGTTTCAGTCTATAGGTAACGGACACAGAGACACACACACAGAGACACACACACACACACACAGACACACACACACACACACACAGAGACACACACACACACACAGAGACACACACACACACACAGAGACACACACACACACACAGAGACACACACACACACACAGAGACACACACACACACACAGAGACACACACACACACACAGAGACACACACACAGACACACAGACACACACACACACACACAGACACACACACACACACACAGAGACACACACACACACAGAGACACACACACACAGAGACACACACACACACAGAGAGACACACACACACAGAGAGAGACACACACACACAGAGAGAGACACACACACACAGAGAGAGACACACACACACAGAGAGAGACACACACACACAGAGAGACACACACACACACAGAGAGACACACACACACAGAGACACACACACACACAGAGACACACACACACACAGACACACACACACACAGAGACACACACACAGAGACACACACACACACAGACACACACACACAGACACACACACACACACAGAGACACACACACACACAGAGACACACACACACAGAGACACACACACACAGAGACACACACACACAGAGACACACACACACAGAGACACACACACACAGAGACACACACACACAGAGACACACACACACAGAGACACACACACACACAGAGACACACACACACAGAGACACACACACACAGAGACACACACACACAGAGACACACACACACAGAGACACACACACACAGAGACACACACACACAGAGACACACACACACAGAGACACACACACACAGAGACACACACACACAGAGACACACACACACAGAGACACACACACACAGAGACACACACACACAGAGACACACACGCACAGAGACACACACGCACAGAGACACACACGCACAGAGACACACACACACAGAGACACACACACACAGAGACACACACACACAGAGACACACACACACAGAGACACACACACACAGAGACACACACACACAGAGACACACACACAAAGTTCCATTTATAAATAAGTTTAGATTTAGATTAGATTACTAGCAATACATTTTTGAAGACAAAACTCGAAGACATCTTCAGTTTTCAAAAATAAAATAAAAATTTTACATCAAAATCTGACTAAATCAACCTTCTCACTATAGCTTAACATTAAAAATATACTTTAAAACCCCACTTTTTGGCATTGAATAACCCACAGTGGTTGATATATTGCTAAACAAAACTCAAATTAAAAGGGCTTTGTCTCTCTGAGAGTGAGGAGAGAGTATACGCTCGTAAAAGTATGTTCGGATCCACACATTCAGCAGATGAAGACAAATAGTCATTGGTATCTTTGACATCTGTATTTAGCATTTGGAAGTAGAGCATCAACAACCTTTTTACTGTCGAAGAAAAGAATGATGCTTTAAACGAAAGACACTCAGTTCGTTGTGGGTGAAGAAGGTCGTTTTGCTTTGTGAGTTGCAGTTATATAATCAGTCAGTTAAGTGCCATACATGATACATGCTTGTGCAATCATGTCTCCTTAGAAACACGACTGAATGAGCAGATAATTTTCCTGCAGCATATTGCCATTACATTCTGATTGCCAACCAAGGTTATAGAACCCAATCTGTCTCACTATTTAATTCTTTTATCCAGATGAATGAGTTAATGTTATATGTAATACACACTTAGGTGATCTTGTCTCAAAAGAGACATGACTAACTGGGCAGAAGATTTTCCTGCAGTAAATTGCCATCGTTTGTGCAGTAGACTGGTTGCCAACCAAGACTATAGAACCCAATCTGTTTTGCTATTTAACCCATAGCTGGTGGGAGAAGTTACAGATTCATACCTTTCCCAAGGATATTTGCGCTTATGTGAATGCAACGAATTCAACTGGAATTTGAACTCGGCTCTTCAATTTTTGGTTTCGAACCGATATCCACTGCAGCACATACAATACTTATCCTTTTGATTTTTGATTTATGCTCCCAATATTTCTTTCTTTGGACTTGCAGGACTGATTTAAGATCTTTTGGAATCATGACACCAAATTTCTGATTTTAGATTTAAGATATTTTCACAATTTCCAAAACTAAAAGCTTAAAGAAAAATAAACTAAATTAGACAAATCTTTTTTTTTTTTCTTTTTCAACAATGATGTTCACACTGTACAGGGCCTAAGTGCCACTCAAGGTAGTGTGCTACAGAGTATGAGTTGATCCTATATT